>PVKC010001169.1:0-53585 GCA_004027635.1 Crocidura indochinensis
TTTTTTTTGTCAATACTTTAGAAAGAAAATTTTTTTCTATAATTAGACTGGATTTCCCATGTTATTATATCTTATAAAAATCACATAAATTTCACAAACAAAGACACTAGTAATATTAATATTCATGATAGCTTTATTTTTAATATTTCAGATATTTTAATATTTATTATGAACATATACTTTTTTAGTGGTAAAGGGCCACTTTGTCCTTTGGGATCTCACCAAGTGATACTCTTCTTAGATCATTCTTGTTTGTGATGATCTACATATGTGGTTGACGGTATAGAACCCAGAGCCTGGTACAGGGGAGGCATATGCTTTACTATTTTAGTCAAATTTCTACTCACCTCCTGCGATTTTATCATAATAACTATTTATATTAACAGAATTCACATTTCTAATATGTTGTCCTAAAATCCCAAATGAGGCAACAATTGGTCTCCTTTAGTTAAAGTACTTAATAAATCTATAATTTAAATTTCACTTAAACAAATCTTATCTTTAGTAAAATATAATTAAATTACATACTTGCTGAAATCTAGAACATCCAATAGAACATTGTTGGGTTCATTTCCACAAATCTTTCTTCTTATATATGTATTATATCTTATAAATATCTGTATCTTATAAATAATGATACTTTTGGGGGATCAGATGCAGAGGCGTTCAGGGGTTACTCCTGCCTCTGTGCTCAGAAATCATTCCTAGCAAACTGGGATGTCAGAGATCAAATCCAGGTCCATTGGTCCCATGCATAGGCCACCATACCTGCTCTGCTATCATTCAAAAACCTGCATGTTTTTGAAGACTAATTATATAGATGGGATTCTAACCACAATTCCTTTTTTTAATCTGGGTATAAAATTAATTACATTTATTTTATATAATGACTTACATTAAAATAGCTGCAGAATCAATCAAGCAAAAAAGAATAAATACATATGTATTTTTAGTATTTGAATATTTTCATTATTAAAAATAGCTTTAATGAGTAGATACAAAATATAAATATAGTGGAGTGGTTGGTTTTTCATTTGTTTATTTTTGTATTTTATGCTTAGTTACACCTCTCTTTTTTTGTTTGCTTGCTTTTGTTTTTTTAGTGTATGTTTGCTTGCTTGTTTGTTTTGGGCCATGGCTAGCTGCTCTCAGTGTTGTTCCTGGTTCTGAAATCAGAAATTATTCTTGGCAGATTGTGGAACTATATAGGAAGTCAGGAATCGAACTCAGGTTGGCTGTGTGCATGGTAAATGCCCTACCCACTGTGCTATCGCTCTGGTGCCTCCACTTCTCTTATTCATCATCACATTTATATATTTACAATTTTATTTCTCTGAATTAATAATTGTCATTTTTTCAAAACTTTAATGAGTACTATTTTCTGATAGTTGAATAAAAATTTTAGTGGAGGGAACCGAGAGATAGAACAACCGTAGGGCATTTGCCTCGCAAGCTGCTGACCAGGACTGACATTGGTTCGAACCCCACATTCCATATTGTCCCCATATTGTGCTATTTCTGAACACAGTCTGGAGTAACCCCTGAGTGCCGTCGGATGTGGTCCCCACTCCAAAAAAAAAAATGTGCATAAAGCTTCAAGTAAAGGAGTGTATTTCTCCTAAAAGCATGAATGTCTGTATAGAAATATTGCATTTTTAAATGAATCCATGAAAGAAATTATGGATAATGTACCTTCTGTTTGTCAACATATTATTTCGACATGTTTTATTTCTCATATTTTGTTTCTTTCTGTATTACATCTTCTTTCACCCTTTTCCTTTATTATTCTTATTTATTCTAAAATATATGATCTAGGAATTTACTAAAGCAGATACTACACTATTTGATTCCACATTAATTTTACATAACATTCTTTCTATGATCATACTGAAATAAGAAAGTATAGTTTGAAAGTTTATATGCTAAGATGAATTTATCAGTAAAATATATAAATTACTTTATAAAATTCAAATTGATTTTAGGAATCTGAGCAAAATTGAAATATATCATCTTTTATGTCTTTTCATAAATAAATATTTAGCAACATTTTATAAACTTTTCTAATTAGGGATAAACAAGTAATAGAGAATAAAGAAAGTTTCATAGTTATTGTATTTTGATGGTAGAAAGAGAAAAACTGCTTTTTAATTAGCATTGTGAAGAAATTCAAATATAAATTTGAATCTAACATCCACAATATGTCAGAATACAAAGTCTAATAACCTAAAACAGGGAGATTCTTGAACAAAATTATATTTAAGACATGAAAAATAGAAGCAGTTAAGCACATACGTTAGAAAATAATATTTTGGATGGATAATATTAGTCAAATATTTGAACATCGGATATTTAATTCATTGTCTTTATTTGTACTGATGATAAAATATCGTTTACAATTATTATTACATTGCTGCAATTGCAAATTAATTTATATATTACTTCTACAATGTATTGTTAATTTATTTATTATGCTGCTAGTATTTCTAATATATATTTGTGTATCTATATATTGCTATAAACCAATAATTTAATTGCAGCTATTTGTTCTGGACTGAATGGGGACAGATGCCCTGCATTGGAAAGGCTCGCTTAGATGGCTCAGACAAGATTGTCCTTGTAAGCATGGGAATAGTCTGGCCAAATGGTATCTCCATTGACTATGAGGTCTGTTGGATTTCTTTTCTTAAATATTTAAAGTTCATTAACTGCCAACTTGTATTAGTACAATTTCTATGCTCCCTTAGTTCCTTAATAAAGTGTCCAATCAAAACCAACTTGTTATATTACTTTTCCATCGATCCTTAGGAAAATAAATTGTACTGGTGTGATGCTCGTACAGACAAGATAGAAAGGATTGACCTTGAAACTGGAGAGAACCGTGAGGTGGTGCTGTCAGGGAACAATGTGGATATGTTTTCAGTTGCGGTCTTTGGGGCTTACATCTACTGGTCTGACAGGTAATTTATTTTTTTTTCATAAACATTTGAGTCTCTGTTATTTCAGTGTCAGTTGCTTTATCCTTGTAGGATTAGCCATTTCTTAGCAAGGTCAAAAAAAAAAATCACACAAAGCCATGTAATTTCCAGAGAAAGTCTCAAGTATCCTTGGCTCAAGTATTTTAATGTCACAGACGGGAATGAAAATGTCTTTTTTTCCTTTTGCTGGCCATCTGGTTGCTTTAACTGTAAAAAAAAAATCTGACTTGATATATGGCTGAGAACGTTGATCACATATGTTCATCTTCTTGGCAGAGCACATGCCAATGGATCCATAAGAAGAGGCCACAAGAATGATGCTACAGACACAGTAACCATGAGAACCGGTCTTGGAATCAACCTGAAGGAGGTTAAAATATTTAACAGAGTCAGAGAGAAAGGTCAGCATTCATATAACAATTGCGTTTTAACTTATTCTGTTGTTTACTACATATCTAAAATACAAACACACATTTATGAGATAAAATTAATGGATTTAAGATATATTGCTTCCAAACCTCAAATACTATTTTTACATCTAATTTCCTTAAAAATCATATGGCAGCCTAACAAAATGAAAGTGTAATATTTTCTATGTAAATATACATATATATGTATTTGAGCTTTGGTAATGAATGTCAGTTTTAATAATTTTGTATGTTGACAGTACAGGTTTGGGCTCAGTAATACAGAAATGCTGATGAACATATATAATATATGTACATTCAGTGAAACATGATTAAAAAAATTAGAGTAAAAAGCTGCCATACTACATTAGGATATATAAATGAAATTGATTCCACAAATAGTATGAAACATATTGAAGACATCACATCCTTAAAGTATACAGAAAAAATAAAGATAGTATTTTGATAATTTTATATTAATCTGTCAAAAAATAATTATAACCATTTTCTTAACATCAAAGGAAGCCATAGTACTTTTAAAGATATTAGATTCAAAAAGTAAATTAAGCTGATAAAGAAATTGTAATAGGATATTTCTTCTTAACTCAAAACTGAGGTGAAAATCTTCTCTTACTGTTCTTTGTAGGTCAGATCTATTACAGTTTTAAAATTTTTTTATAATCTCCTATATTTAAGGCATAAAATTTTAAATTGGTGCAATATTTTTGGTTGATTTATTTCATGTATAGAGTATTCAATTACTTGGGCCAAAATTATAAGATAAAAAAGTTGTTATAATCAGTAGCAATTTTTAAAATAACGTTCACTTAACTACTGATTTCATGACTTTATTAAGATGTGATACGTTTAATAATGTGATATTTGAAAGACAGAATTCAAGGTTTCAAACTACTGTTAAAAAATACAGTGTGAAACTTGTTAACTGACTGTTTTATTTTTTCAAAATAACAAAGTGAAATATTCAGCATGAATTTTACATTTTTACTACAAGAAAAATTTGTTTGACCAACAAAAGAACAAACAGAAATGTGTTCATCTTCTTTTTCCTCCTTAGGCACCAATGTCTGTGCCAAAAACAATGGTGGATGTCAGCAACTTTGTCTTTATCGAGGTAGTGCCCAGAGAACTTGTGCATGTGCCCATGGATATTTGGCAGAGGATGGAGTTTCTTGCTTAAGACATGAAGGCTATTTGCTATATTCAGGGAGAACAATATTAAAAAGTATACATCTTTCTGATGAAACCAATTTAAATTCACCAATAAGGCCATATGAGAATCCACATTATTTCAAGAATATCATAGCCTTGGCTTTTGACTATAATCAAAGAAGAAAGGGGACTAACCGAATCTTCTACAGTGATGCACATTTTGGAAATATACAGCTTATTAAAGATAACTGGGAAGACCGGAAAGTAATTGTTGAAAGTAAGTAGAGCAACTTATTTTGTTTCATATTTTAGTGAAATGACTATTATTTGGATTAACAGAGAAATTAGAGTGGTAATGGAATGCAGCAATTATATTTTCCTAGAATTTATAGTCAAACAAGAATGCAATTATGTAATTTGAAGCTCAGAGTTAAAGAAGCAATTAACTGCAATCATGTACATCACGATTGCTATGGCTACTTCAGGAAACTTTCAATTTATTGTTAATAATGTTTCCTATAAATCAATAAATTGCAATTCATGTAGAGTTATTTTTTCATTGAAAACTATTATAATTTAATTCTTCTAGTTGGTAAAATCATAATAATAATCTTTGCCTAGATTTATTGCCGGTGGGTTATATTTTTATAAACAAGTTTCAAAATTGTCTGGTTTTTGAAAATCCTATATCTAATAAATAGCATCACTGTCATTCTTAAGTACTTATATTAAAAATACAATATTTTGTGGCAAAAAGTAATTCAGATACAGTGTTATATGAATTATCCAATATTTCTCAGGGAAGTCTATATTCTGTCAGTCAGCTTTTACAAAGATTGTCTTTGTGTTCTCATATAACTTCTTTCATTTTTCTATGTGACTTCCATATATCAATACACTATTACAATTTCACTATGTAGTGAGAGGCCAAGTTTTTCATTATACTTAAAGTTATAAAACAATATATAAAATTACAGTAAAGTGTTCAAGCAATATGGATACAAAACTAAAATTTGCTGCAATATCGATTCTATTCACTTACCCAAATTGACAGCTGCCATTATTACAGAAGTTTCCTTACATAGTATTTTTAAATAATGTTCATATTTCAAGTCATAAAATGGAATTTCCTTTATGTATGTGGCTTTGCCTCCTTTAAAAATATACCTTGAAAATATTTTATTCCATGGATAAGTCTCTAACTACCTTATTCTCTTGAAAAGATAACCTATTTCTATAGTAAATATAATTTAATTTAATAATTTTATGGATACAAAATTTCATTGTTTTTAGGTACAGTGTTACAATGCATAATATTGTACTTATGCTAACATATATAGAATTTTATTATAGAAAACTAGAAACAAAATAATGAAGTTGGTCAATGTTTTTTTAACATGGTTAAATATCCTATCAAAAATAAATCATAGCTATATCTATGTTCATCAAGTATGAAATATTCTTTTTCAAACTATCAGCAAAAATATTGTGATAAATTTTGTTAGCCTATTACTAATTTATAAAGAGTCAACTAGTCCAGAACAATAGTGAAGTATGTAGTGCACTTTTCTTTGTACAAAACTGACCTGTGTTTGATAACCGATGCCCCAAATGGTCTGATTACTACCAGTCGTGATGGAAGAACTCAGATCTAAGAGTTAGGGCTGATGACAACCAGGTATGATGCATAAACAAGCAAAAAATTTTAACTTAAATTAATATGCATATACCTGATATATGTCAATTATTTTTCCAGAAAAATATACTCATATTAACATATACTAGGATCTAATTTCTTATTCTTATCCAAAAATTTTTTGCCAGTATTTATTTCATTCTTAAAAACTGAATATCCTTTGTAATTTTTTTCCTATTCAAATCCTGCTCACTTTTTCTATATCTGATACAATTTTTGGGCAAGTGAAATAGTATAACAGGTAAGGCAGGAGTAAGTCTGAGTACAGCAGGTTTTGATCCTAAAAGACACAAAATCTAGAGATTTTTCTCAAACTTCTGATGTAACTTTTTTTCTCTCTAAACTTGCTTATTCCAGTTATTTTATTTAGTAGCAATCAACTGATTTTTGTTTTGTATATCTTATATAACATAATGTATATGCTATGTCATAACTTTAAATTTTATCCTTGTAGAAAAACATTGAACATTGTTCTCCATTTTAATTAATAAATAACAATATGGGCTGGAGAAGTATACAGTGGTATAAGATATTTGCACTGCAGGAAACTGGCCTGTGCTTGATTCCCTTACCACATTTGGTTTCCAAGCATTATGAGAAGTAATGGAACCAGCATTATGGCATGAGGCATATGATTTACAATCTCTTTGGACCTAAGCAAGACATTTTTATTGTGGTGATGACACATTAGCTCATCTTTAAAAAATAATTTGCAATTGAAACAAAGCTATTCTGAAATTAACAATAAAAGGGAATACAGAAAAACTACATGAGGAAAATTACATATTGATAGTGAATTTTAGAATTGAACTAAACAAAAAGGGAAAATGTTGGTATTATGAGAAAATCAGTTACTATAAAATTTGTCCCAAATTCCTTATAAATTCAATACAAATAACTATGCAAAGAAAAATTTATCATGGAACTTAAAATACCAAACCTAAAATGTGTGTGGAATAACAAAATCTCCAGTGATAGCTAAGAAAAATTTGAAAATATATCATGAGTATCCAGACCAAATCTCTAGCTGGCAATGAGATACTTGAACAAGATGCATTTGAACCACATATAAAAGTTATTTAATGAGAGGAAGAGAAATTCACAGGAGACATTATGCTATCATTCTACAGAAAAAGGAAATAGATCCTCTTGATGCAGCTATAGAATATTTTAGCTGGAGGTCAGTCTAAAGTATAGTGCAGGTCTCAGAGGCAGAAAATAGGCATAAATAACTTCAGTGGCCAGTATTAGGATTTTTCATGGAATAGAAAATGCCAAATACTTCATACACAAATACCAGAATAGTTGACAGGCAAAAGAAGGAGCAGAAAGCAATATGTGTCAATACAAGGATTTCTGTGTTGAGAATTGTAACCTTTAAAAGAGAGGAAGCTGAGTGAAATAAGTCAGAGAGAGAAAAACGCAGAATGGTCTCACTCATCTATGGGTTTTAAGAAAAATGAAAGACATTCTTGCAATAATAATTTTCAGACACAAAAGAGAGAAGGACTGGAAGTTCCAACTCACCTCATGAAGCTCACCACAAAAAGGGATGAGTTTTGTTAGAGAAATAACATTGTTTTGAACTATCCTAATAATGAGAATGTATGAGGGAAATAGAAAGCCTGTTAGAGTACAGGCGGGGGTTGGGTGGGGAGGAGGGAGATTTGGGACATTAGTGATAGGAATGTTGCACTGGTGATGGTGGTGTTCTTTACATGACTGAATCCCAAACACAATCATGTATGTAACCAAAGTATTTAAATAAAGTATAAAAAATATATCTGTCAAGGAGACAGATTTAGAGTTAAGAAACTGAGATTATTGGTGAAAGGAGGTGGATACTGATGCCAAGATTGGAATTACAATATTTTATGTCAGAAACTGTCACAATTTTGTAAATTATAGTGAATAATAAAAATTATGTAGCATAAAAAAAGAAGAGGAAGCTTCAAAGTTTTCTGAAAGTTTGTTCTGACTCAAAAAAAAATGCTCCATTAGATCATGTTTGACAATCTGAAAAGAATATTTGCAGTGTTTAAAGTTGCTGTATGATATCCTTGTGGAGGAGATTTAGGGACAATGTTAATTAAAGCATGTCAACTTCTCAAGAAACCTAAGACTGTAACTGATCTTGTTATAGCAAAAATGATTGGGAATGAAAAGTACTGGAAAGCAGATCTTTTATCTGGTAGAGTTATAAAGATATGTGGTACTTGAGAAGCCAAAAGTTGTTCAGTAATAAGTTAATATCTAGATAGTTTTTTTTCCAGATACAATTAGAGCAGATGAATGTGAGTATAGTGAGATGGTTAATAATTGATGAACCAATTATGTAAAAGTTACTAATTTAAACTCACATACAAGACTAGACTATTTTTAAAATCTTAGTTCAGGAATTTAAATAGCATTTTATGTGAATTAATTTTGATTGCATAAAAATACATACCAAGCTTGATGGTGGTAAAATAATAGCAATTTATTATTTGTATGATTCTATAGTCAAGCTGTGTTTGTTCTGGTTGATGTAAACTACTCTGATGTCTAATCAGCTGGTAGGCCAGATGGTAGCTGGGTGATCAAAGATAGCCTTTATCATATGTCTAGCACTTGGCACTCTGTTCTAGCTAAGTGGGCCACAAGTCTCTTATTATGCTACAGGCTAGTTTAGGGCAGTCTAAGATTCCAAGAATGAAATGGCCTCAGTATGAAAGCATTTTACAAACCACATTTACTAATGTCTCATTAATCAAAGTAAATTAAATAGGCAAGTCCAAATCCAGCAGATGGAGAAAAATACCCACATAGATGGAAATTTCCATAAAAGCTGATGGGTACAAACATGAAGAAGATGTCTTTGCAATCAATAGACTCTAAATGATTATTAATCTTATACCTTAAGAATCTCTGAAATGCTACATTTTAAATTTGGCATATCATATTGAAATAATCGTCTTTTTGTTTTATATTTTGTTGTAATGTTTTTGATAAGTTGTTAAAATCTATCTGACTTTATGATCTGTAATTATATAGATATTTGATAGTAAAGATAAGAGAAAAGTATTATATAGTAGAGAGAAGTTATAAAAACTATTGAAGGGTTACTTAATTGAATGGTACTGAGTTCTGTCACCCTCAATTATGAGAACATTCTGTTCAGCTCTCATTTAAATTATGGTGAAATTTTATCATGAGGCTCTTGTAATTAGTTGTTATTAAGTCTCTTACAGTGTACCACCATTCTATGTAAGTTGACTATAAAACTTTTTTAACAGTTTTTATTTTAAAATATAAAGTGTAAATGACAATTAGAAAACAAAGCATGTGATTCAGTGTTAGAAGAATCATTTTTCATAAGTGGTAATAAAAGAAAGTATATGTATTAAAACTTTCCTTTCGAATTGAGAGATTTATGGTACAAATTTAGTAAATGGAATCAATATACTGTGAATGATAAATAGGCTTTGGGGGAGGGGAATATATTATAAATTCAACATTTTTAAAAAAATCAGTAGGGCACTTGTGAAAATAAGCAAGGACATAAGTGAAATCAATGATATTCTGGAAATAGAATTATGATTTCTAGTCATTAATTTATTATTATCACAAAAAACATAGTTTTTCAGTTTTATATATCTACTATAATGGGCCTCAGTTTTTATATCTGTAGTGAAAGAAAAAAACAAAGTTTTCCCAAATCAAAAGTTTTAATATTTTAGGTTATAATAACCTGAATTTTGAGTTTTAACATATGCATACTTAAAATGTTTGAGACTTTTAAATAATTCATTAATTAAATGAAATATTTCATACATGGTTTTTCTAGAATATATAGTCATGCACATATTTTCCTTAGAGTTAAACAATATTAATTTTAAAAGAATCAGAAGACATACTGTTCTCTTCTCTGCCTAATTGCACTCCCTGGTTATGACAATGAAGGTTAAAAATGATCACTTTAGACAAGAAATGGGTACTAAAATGAGAAAAACTGATACCCTTCTGTAAAAATATTTTATACTGTGGTGTCTAAATGGGGATAAATTAAAGAGAAAGAGAGAGATGGAGAACAAGAGAAAAGAAAGATGGACAAGGCAGACAAGGGGTGTGCAAGAAGAAACAAGATATTGGTGGTGGAATTGTGCAGTTTTGTATCCGTGGGGGGAAAAGAAACAATCATATTACTAATAACCTTGTAATTACAGTTTAAGTAAAGTGATTTTTAAAAATGTATTTTAAGTTACCCCAAAAGTAACAGAAGTAATTTATAAATTGTGCTCCAGTTTTTATTCTTTACCTTTGACATTAAATACCATGGTATACTTTTGGGGTCTGAAGATAGTATTATGCATAAGAAATTGTTCTGCATACAGCTAACAAAGGTTTTGCTCCTATCAACACATATGATACTCAGAATATTGCTTAGGTATTTCATGAACAAATAATTAAGTTTGCACTGAGCACAACCAAGTATAACCAAAAAACTTAAACCAAACAAATGACAAAAGGAGAAATAATATAGTTTACTTTAAATCACTACTTTTATATAATCACTACTCTATTTAAAGACATTGAGTTTAGAGTTCATTTCTCTGAGTGCATGGCATTTTTGTATCTTGCTTATTCTATAATATCAAGTAAACTGTTTATTTCACTTGTACTATAAATATTATCCTAGACTTTACATTTTATTCTTCATATACTTCTCCATTGCCCATACTTTTTGTTTTTCAAAATGCCTATTTATGTCAACATATGTATATCTCCCTTAGAAATCTCTTCCCAATTTATAGGAATGTCTATTTTCCCTTAGCACACAAATATTTTGGTGACTGATAAAGTAATATTATTATTTTTCCAAACCCAGATTTCTCTCACCATTGAAAGTATAAAATATTAGAAAATTTACTGATGCTTTATTTCTATATATCTTAAACTCATAAACAACAAACTCCATTTCAATACTTAAAATTTAGGGAACTTAATATTAGTAAAATCATTATTTTGTTCTCAATCAGGAATCAAGTATATTTATTATTGTTTTAACTCTTTATCTTCTGAAGTATTTCTTGTTCAAAATATTTTTTATGTTTTTTGTCATTTATTGTTCATCCTGATAAATTATGTACAGGGATAGATAAGTCATCTTTCCTTACCTCAATTTTCTGTTATAAGTGTATATAATATGTATATATTTGTACATGTATATGTAGCAATATCAGCAAAAGGTTGACAAAATTTAGTGTGTTGCTATATATTGATTTAATTATTGTCTAGAAGTAGTTACTCAACTATCATAAATCATTGTAAGTTTTTATCTTCAATTGCTTTTGTTGATTCATTTTTATTACTTTAGTTTGGGGTCATCTAGAAATGCTGAAAATTTTTCTAATGGTGCTTTTGAGACCATATGTTATGTTAGAGATGAAACCTGTGTTAAACATGTGCAATGTGCATACCCTACCTACTGTACTATCTCTCCAGCCCCAATTAACTAGTCTTTAAATTTACATGCATCATTGTGTATCAGTTGAACCTGTTCAGATAGCAATGTTTCTATTTTAGTAAACTAAAGGAAACGTATTGTAGGTATGGCACTGCCCTTGCATCAATCCAGTCTAGGTTCAATAGTAGCACCAAATACATCTTGTCTCCTAGCACCATCAGGAGTTATCCCTGAGTGCAGGCCCAGAAGTGACAACACCTGAGTAAAACCAGATATAGCCCTCTCAACCCTCAACCAATAAAAATAAAAAAGTACCCAGTATAGGAATCACATTTGGAGAAGAAATATTATTTATTTTTTCAAAATCTCAAATTTTATGAATAAAAGGTGGAAGTTCCCAAGGATAAAACCTCTGTGGGTAAGGAGTTCATGTGATTCTTAAGTTCTCTATTCTCTCCCAGTGTTTATTTTGTTTTGTTTTGTCTGTTGTTGGTTTGTTTTTGGTCCACTTTAAGTCATGTTTATCAGTTACTTCTGGCTCTATGTTCAGAAATTGCTCCTGGCAAGCTCAGGAGACCATATGCGATGCCAGAGATCAAACCTGGGTCAGTCCTGGGTCAGCAGTAAAGTATATATATACTTTACTCACATATGTTTTGCATTTTTAAGGTGTTTTTTTGTTTGTTTCTGTTTTAGTTTTCTTTTTGTCAACACTCAGAGATTTCTAGAAATCATTTCAGCTATTCACTCAGCGATTACTCCTAACCTGTATCAATGAACCAAGGGGGCCTGGTAATCAAACACAGATTACCATGTACAAGAAAATTACCTCACTGTCTATATTGTATATTTTATACCAATTTATATGTAGTCTGGAATTGTGGCATTTTTTCCAGAATATTGCATTGTAAATGCTCAATAATAGTAGAAAACGTTGTTTTGCATGGAAAAAGTAAAGGTGAAGTAAAGATAGAACATAATTAAGATATGATGGGGGCCAGCGACGTGGCACTAGAGGTAAGGTGTCTGCCTTGCAAGAGCTAGCTAAGGAAGAACCTTGGTTCAATCCCCAGGCATCCCATATGGTCCACCCAAGCCAGGGGCAATTTCTGAGCACTTAGCCAGGAGTAACCCCTGAGCATCAAATGGGTGTGGCCTGAAAAAACAAAAAACAAAACAAAACAACAACAACAAAAAAAAAAATATATATATATGTTGCTCATGACAGAATTAAGTACTGTCATTAGAATCAGTTGATATTCCAAAGATGTCAAAATTTCTGTTTCTGATTGTTGTTTGCCTGAAGATTGCTATTAATGTATAGTTGAGCACTAAAATGTAAATAACCTAAGTTATTTATTACTAATTACTGATAACTAATAATACTAATTTATTCAAATAAATTTAAAATAATGTAATGCTAGAAAATTCTCACAATACAGGAATGTTTGTATCATGTCATTAATTACATTTGAATAAATTTCTTTTTTCTCATAATTTCTGAAGTGGCTGAGTAATGTTATTTAGATACATACTGCAGTGATAACAAAGAATGGCATTTTGAAACAATTCAGGAAAGGCCAAAATGAAACAAAACATTACAGTTGTGTTGAATTTTCTATTTCAACTAAAGCATGGAATTTAAATGAGATAACAATAAGATAAGTAGACAAGCTTGGATTATCTAGTGTTGGTGAAACTGCTTGTTCCCATTATCTTGATGGGAACTAATGTGGGATAAATAAAATTTATACATTTATATTCCTATCATTTCTCCAATAACATTTCTACTCTATCAGTGATACTTTGAAAGCAAATTGTTCAATGAGTAAATGAAAATTTGTTTAAAATTAATAAAAATATAAAACATAATTTCCCAATACTTTTGCCAATATGATTTGAGCCATGTATTTTATACTTAGAAGCTAAAACCAGCAATTTATTGGGCACCTTTTATATAAAATCAAACATGCTTGTAAGACATATTTTGAAAACTCTAAATTTTCTTACTCTGATCTACTATATTGCTATTATTAAAATATTATATGCAAAATGCAAGACAGTTATTTGGAAAGTAGTCAAGTTTCAGATTGGCATTTGTTGCAGAGAATTACACTATGATCTGTCATTATAAAAATGGTATTACTGACAAAAGAGAATGTAAATTATAAAATGTGAAAAGCAGTGCATGAATTTTCTACATATTTGAGGGTCATACTGATAGTACACTACTTCTTGCTTTTCAAAAGGCCAAGATGGGTTTAATCCTTGCATTTTATATGGTCTACTGAGCCACAACAGTGATCCCTGAACACATAGCTAATAATAACCCCTGAGTACCTTTGGTGTGGTTTAAAAACAAATAACAACAGAGTTCCCTATATATTCTATTGAGTGTGTTTTATTCAGTATTATCTGCATATATGAATTATGATTCAAAATAAGATATTATGTTATTTTCTAAAATCTATACCTGATTTAGTTGCTCCATTCAGATTTGTTATAGATCTACTCTGCTATAAAAAAAAAAAAAACTTTGCTCCATTCAGATTTTTATATATCTACTCTGCTAAAAAAAAAAAAACTAGTTTATTATATTCAGAACAGCACGTTGATTGTCTTGCTAAAGATAAACAGCGGCTCTGTTGCTTCCTCACTTATCTTTATTTCTCTTACTTTCCACGTATGCTTCATTTTTCAACATTAAAATTACACACTCAAACACAGGTACATACATATTTAAGACAGTGGTAGTTCTGTTGCACCCACAGTTTCTACAAAAAATTAATTAAATTTTTGTGTATGTGATATTGGTATTTATTTTTAATTCTATAACCCTCATCTTCTGTTGCATGTGTGCAGATGTGTTCCTTCTGCATCAATATGTCTCAGTCTAGTCCATACTCCTAATACTGGAAGGACTGTTTCAATGTGATTAGATGACTATTTACTAAAGAAAAGAATTCTGTGGCTACTAAAATTGTAATTTACACTTTACAAACTTTAAAGATTGTAGGAAAAAATTAGTGAAAATAACTACAAGTTATCATGACACAAGTGTGGTTGGAATACAGCTAAAGTTTTGCAAACACTCAAAGAGCAGTGTATCTTGTCCAGTTAGAATGATTAATGGGACTTTGTCTTTTAAGTGTCTAATTAGTGTTTCTGAGCTGGTGCCATATGATCTTACCCAGTACAGACTCCCAGGACATTACACAGGTCTACAAATAAAAATAAGACAAAGCAGAGAGATAGAAGACTACTCAATTGGAAAGCTTTTGGAGGAGATTTGTGTAGAGGGATGAAAAATAATGAGAAAGGGTAAAAGGTTAAAAACTTTGAGAAATCCTGATCTAAACTACTATCTTTGGAGCATTAAAAAGGACTTCTGATTAATATCCAAAAGTATTTGTCTATGACTTTTGCTTGAGATTTGTGCTGCTAATGTTATTTAAACATAATCTTAATATAAAGTTTTTATCTTTTCTTAAAATTATATGATGAGATATGTATTGTTCACACAAAAGTCTTCAGATAGCATAAGGATAAGGGTTGTATCTGTATTTGTCTGACCAGATTGCAATCCCTAGTACTGTATATATGGTCCCTGGAGCAACACCAGAAATAATCCCTGTGTATAGGGTCAAGAGAAGTAATCCGTAAACACTGTGAGATCAGACACCACACTTTCTCCCCTCACACAAGCACACATATACACTCACACACATTGCATAACATGGCTTAAAGTTCTATGCTAATGTGCTGTTCATGTTTCCACAAGCAGAAAAATAAAAAAAGAGCATATTGATTTGATTAATGTCATTGTTTATATTATCTGATGAGTACATGCTAAATACTCTATGATGTTTTGTTTTTGAGTATTTTGCTAAATTAATCATTCTGTTGGAAAAATGAATTTAGCATCTTGGATTTGAATCATAAAAAGATATGAGATTTGATGCAATTTAATATGTTCTTATCTTCAACTGAGAAGAGAGACTCAAAGTTAGCTATAAAGCAACTTTTGCACAAAATAATATTGCAATCTGAAGTTCTTACCTCCCTATAGAGTCTAATGTGAAAGTATAATTTTTATTCTTGACTTACTCATTTCTTGGCAGTTCAATTTGTCAAATATTTAAGTACCTACCAAGAACAAAATTTGGCTATTCTCACTGGAAATAAAATATATTAAAGTTTCTATCATTTTATAACTACTGGTAGATTTTTTATTCTATTTATATCCTTTGAAGAAGGAATTTACATTCTAATTAAAAATCTATAGAAATCTTACTTATTGTTCAGAGAAAATATATATTCATATATATATATATTTGTATTCACTGATAAGAAAATATATTTCATTAATATATGCTGTTTGTGAACATGCTGTTACCCTTTGGAATTTATGCATGTACAAATTAAAATACAATCATTACACTGAGTTATTTTACTAACTTGGAAAGTCAATCGTTGCTATAAGTCTTATGTACATATAATAAGCATATATGATTATTGCTTAAAAATGAATCACAGTCAACTACAACTATGTTGTAGTAACAAATGAAAAGCATTTTTTTCTTTTTTTGGGTTTTGGGCCACACCCGGTGACGCTCAGGGGTTACTACTGGCTATTCGCTCAGAAGTCGCTTCTGGCAGGCTCGGGGGACCATATGGGGAACCGGGGGATTGAACCGCGGTCCGTCCTAGGTTAGCGCAGGAGAGGCAGGCACCTTACCTACAGCGCCACTGCCCGGCCCTGAAAGGCATTTTAATTCAATAAAACTGATAGATCTTTTTTGTAGGGTCAGATATATACTTTGGGGATTACATTATTTTTGTTTTGTCACAATGTCAGTGAGTGGTTGCTCCTGGCTTTGCAGTCAAGATTCCCTCTGTAAAGCTTGGAAAACCTATACGGTATGCCAGGGATCAAACTCATGCTCACCAAGTTCTCAAAAAGTGCTCTTTCTCCTGTACTAATGCTTAGCCACTAATTTGTTCTTTTATTTATCTATCTAGTTTTCTCACATAGTTCTTGCCCTGCTTTATCACTTTAATTAATTTTAATTGGCTCATCATGAATAAAAAAGACAAAGATATGGATATTAATCATTGAGATTCATCATGCAATGTTCCAACACTAATCCTTTCACCAGTGTCCAATTCCCTCCACCAATGTTCATCTATAGTTTACGTCCTGCAGGCACTTTTTTTCTCTGCTTTTCATCACCCACTTCAACCTCACTAGTTTCAGGCCCTATGATTTACATGCTATTAGTAATAGGGCATAATGCATGTCACTTTGCCTCCAATCAGCACACAGTCCTGGTCCAGCGTGACCAGTTCCCTCTAACATCCCACCCCCCTTTACCTGTTACTGATAGGTGCAGGCTTCTTATTAAGGACCTGCACCTCATTTTTATTGTCTTTGGTCTTTAGTTATTGTCCTATATTTCTTTGTATCTTGCATATGAATGAGCTCATACTGTTATCTGTCTATCTACCTGCAACCATTTCACTCACAGCATGATTTTCTCTAGATCCATGCAATCATCAGAAAATTGCATTTTTTTCTTTATTTGCTGCCAAATCCAATTACTTATCATTGTGCCATATCTTTCTTTATCCAGTCATTTGTTCTTGGACACTTGGGTTATTTCTAGATTTTGGCTGTTTCAAATAATGTTGCACTGAACAAAGGAATAGGAATTTTTCTTCTTCATTATGTTTTGTTTAGTTAGGAACCACTTTTGGCAGCATGTGGAGCTGACTTCTGGCTCCGTTTTCAGGATTATTATTATTGGCAGTATTCGGGAGACCATATTTGGTGCCAGATAGAACCTCACTTCGCACACTATACTGTCTTCCCCATATAAAATCATATATTCTTAGACAATACTCAGGTAGACAAGTTTTACAAGTATATTTAATGCTGAGAACCATTTCATGTAGCATTGCCATTTAAGTCATACAAGATACATAACACCATATATATATATTTGTAGGATTGTTGGAATTTTTTGTTAAAATATAACAAGATAAATTATATTGTAAGCTTTAAATATGCTCTTACTACTTAATGCCACAACAATGAGATTTTAAAGATGTGCATTTGTTTTTTTAAGATTGCTCAATTTATGTCAGTTTCAGTGTAATGTTAGTTTAATCATCTTTATATTCATTAATGCTTATAAATATTTGTAATCCAGTATTTTGTTAAAATGAAAAATACTATATTTAGAAAAAATGAGATTCAAATTAAAATTTAGTCTCTGCTAATGAGTATTCCCAAAGGAAGTGAATGTGACAGAGAAAATCTATATGTCAGAGATTATAATTTCTTCAAATATATAGAAAGTGTTCTAGAACATCAAAATATGCTGATACTCAACTATAAGGATTCAAAATAGCCTGTGCTCATCCTCCCATTTACTATAAATCATTTTTGGCTGTTAATGATACTTAATACAGTGAAAATGTTATGTAAATATTTGTCATAGTATAATGTTTAAATTTTAATATCTATGCATAATCTGCCTAATTACAGTATAACTGAAAATAGTAGATATCCTCTATCCATTTTTTATTCAGTCTGTGTATGTAGCTTGTTAGAAATATGAATTCCAAGTACAGAAGAGATAGCTCACTGGGTTCATTAGCACATGCATTTTTTTAGGAAGCCCTGGTTTGATCCACAGAATCACCTGAGCATTGCCATGAATGAGCAGAGCACAATGCTAGTAAAACCCCCTAAACAACATGGTTTTGTTCATACAAATAATAAATTATCTTTAAAAACAGATGTAGGTGATCAGAATGTTGCACTGGTGATGGCTAGTGCTCTTTTTTATAACTAAGGCCCAACTTAGTGATTACAAACATGTTTGTAATCATGGTGCTAAAATTAAGATATTTAAAAATAATATTACTATTATTTTTAAAATATAAAAATATATATAATAGGACTGGAACCATAACTGCGGTAGATCCAAGATGGACCTTGTTTGAATTCCTAGTGTCCCATATGGTCCCATGAGCTAGGAGCAATTTATGAGCACATAGCCAGGAATATCCCCTGAATGTTGCAGGGTGTGGCCCAAAAAAGAAAATATATAATAATAGTAAATAACAAAATAAAAACAAAATTGATTTGGATATTCTTACAGACTTACAGAAATAAATGAAGAATACTAAAGCCTTATATACAGAGACAGAAAACAAAATACCTGAAATGTCTCCTACAATTACATGGTAAAGAGATGTTGTAAGTGATGAACTTGACTATTTAATGGAAACTATTTCCAAGCAACATAGTAAAGTATGTTTTCGTGTTTTATTTTCTTTCTAGTTTATAAAGTATAGTACAAAAGGAAAGTAATAAATTAAACAGAATGAAAACAGGGCATGGCTATTAGGAAATTTCTCAACCTATTTAAATTATAAATGTCATTCAAATTTGGAGATAACTGGATATCTAAGAAAAACAACATATAATGATATTCTGTAGCAGAGAGAAACCTTTAAAATAAAACAAGACAAACAAAAAACAGCAGGCCTTAGGGGTTACTCCTGGCTTTGCGCTCAGAAGTTACTTCTGTAAATTCAGGAGGTCATGTGGAATGCTGGGGATGGAACTTGGATCAAGCTCCTGCAATGCTTTTACCCTACTCTCTATACTATCACTCCAGTCCTAGGGAGAAATCCTTTAAGACAGGGGTTCCCCCAAATTGCAGCCTGAGGGTCACATGCGGTCTGCCGAGTACATTTGTCAGTCCACTGGGTGTTTTTGCTGCCTCTGCCTATCCTGCTTAGCAGCTGACTTGTCCAGGGCCTGCAGTGTGCACGTGTGGTCTGTGCGTTGCCCTCTCCGACTCCCCTCCACTCTGTCCCTCAAATCCTCCTTTCAGTCTCAGGCAGAGATCTCAAACTACTGTCCGCAGATCACTATTGTTCAGTTATATATATATATATATATATAACTATATATAGTTATATATAGTTATATATATATATGATATATATATCATAGTCCAGTCCTCCAATGGTCTGAGGGACAGTAAAACTCCTGTTTAAAAAGTTTGTGGACCCTGTTTTAAGAGGTCTGCTATGTGATTTGTGGATGTAATCTGCCGTTTCAGTAGATACATAGTGATGTTATGTATCACTCAATGTGAAAAACATCGTTTCTAATGGGATACCTCCCTGATATTCATAAATGAAACAGATTTTTTAGAATATTATTCCAGCAGAATCACTGCCAGATTTTATTGACTAGTGCACAGAGAGAAGGAAATAAAAGAAGCTAAAATTACATTAGTACAAAACAAATTATTCTTGTTATCTGTAATCATCTGCCAAATAGAACTCAAAGAAAACAGAACAGAGTGTTGAACTGTGAATATCTTTCTCCCTGAATTCATAATTTTCTGTTCCATATTTCTTGGGATTGCTTACCATTTTGTTTTTTCCTTTTCTCCTTTTAAAATGAGGATTATGTATAAATTAGTACTCTTATATTGATAGCACGTCATTTATGTTCTGGGTTTACAGATGGAAAGGAGTTTTGTGCTAATATGAAATTTATGCATATGTTTAGGGAGTGAAATTCAAAGTTTTTACTTCTCTGGTAGTTTGGGCACCCACCTCTATTCTCAGGACTTACTCTTGGCTTTGCACTAAGGGATCACTCGTGGTAGAGCAGTAGAGAAAATATTGGGAGCCCCAACAGTTGCATGAAAGGCAGATTCTCTACCTAATTGCTAGAACTTGAACCCCATGAAATTCAAAGTTTTTGTGTGGCACAGCTGGCAGTATTCAGAGATTACTTCTAACTCTGCACTTAGAAATCACTCCTGGCAGGCTCCAGGGATGATATGGGTTGCCAGGAACCAAATCCTGGTCAGTATTGGGTCATCTGTGTCCAAGGCAAACACCTTACCACTTTGCTGTCTCTCAGGCTCCAAAATACAGTTTTAAGTGAATGAAGCCCATGGATTTGGGTTTATAACTGTCCTGTAAATGATTTGTGATCTCATAAAAGGAAATGTGTAAATTTTACAGTAGATATGGTATGTCTTTTATTATCTAAGACAACTGTGTAAGCTGGTATTGTACCCAAATATTTCTGATTTTTAGACTTTAAATCTATGTATATTATATTATATTATATGTCAGAAGAAAAGTATGATTCCAGTTGGATATTTAAAAATGAAGTTCAGTAACATTAAAGAGTTATTAAAAATTGAAGAGTTACAAAGCAAAGTCAGAAACGTCTGAGTTCAAAAATAAAGAATGGAAGTAGAGCTTAGAGTAAAGCAGTTGAATGAAATAGAAAGATGTTTAAAAATTTAGGTGCTCCAAGACTGGATTTATAATACAGTAGATAGGGGTTTACCTTGCATACAAAAGACTCAGTTTAGATCCCTGGAATCAATTGTGGTCCCCAAACCCACCAGCAATGATCTTTAAGCACAGAGTAATGAATATGATTTGGGAAGCCTTCGTGTGGTCCCAGAACAACAAATAAACAGAACAAATAAAACAAAACAACAAAAAGAATTTAAATGACCTTTGAAAGTTGATGAAAATATTTCTTTGAAATACATAAAAAGTAATCCCTCTTGTTTACAACTTATTGTAATGAATAATTATCATTTGTGAACTCAAATTATGTTCTTTTGTGGTAAGTAAATGTGTAAATATTAGGTAGCAAAGATTTAGTAACTTTCTATAATAATACTATTACTAATTTATTTATTTTGTTATTAGAAAACTGTTAATAATTTCTAAAAATATACAGGTAATATCACTTTTTCCCTATACCTCTTTACTGTTATCAAAAAGTTATTATATTTATATATTTACTTTTATATTTAAAGAATATGCTTACATATTTAGGTATTCTCTGTTGACTTCATCTCTCCATATAGTATTCTGATATACCACTTCATAATTTTTACTAGTAAATCACTGTATAAAAATGAATAGTTGAGATACATTTTGAGATTATCTTAAAAATCTTGCTTTTATTTGTGTTTTACATCTCCTATACTGTTTAGTTCGTTTCGATTTTTTTTCAAGAAGTCTTCTTTGTTTTCTATTATTTCTTTATGCTTTATAATCCACTTGAATACATGAATATGGGTATATTTTGTACTATTTTCCTATTACTAATATGTATTCTTATTAATGTAGCAATTGTATGTAGTATTGTATGTAGACTACCAAAATTTCTTTAGAGTTGTCAAGTTTTTAAATTTTACTATATAAAACATAATATCTATCATCTATTTCTAAGAGCAATATGTACTAGGAAAGTTTATAAACCACTACAGACTTAATGTAACAAATATCTAGCTTTCTAATTTGTAAAACCTATCACAATGATATAAATTATTTTATATGTTTAGGACTATCAATATTTGCATAAAATTATATAAGGTACACTAATTAAACCTAGCAACATGTTTTAGTAGAAAGATTCATTATTCTGAGCCAAGAAAATAGAACACATATTAGCATACACAATACACATACGTAGTTTGATTCCTTAAACAATGTTGTCCACTTAGACTGCATTTGTATCTTTTGGTTCCCGCTGAGCACAGTGGTCTCATCTACTTATCCTGGGCAGTATAGGGCTTTCACAACACTTCTGGGAAAACAAAAACTTTCCTTGACATTTGAAGTACATTTCTAAAGGTACATCTATAGCAGATGACAAATAATTAAAATATACCCCACCTCCCAAAAATAAAGAAGGAATCATTAAAAATATTGGTCAGTTATGCCAATCATTGTAAATTCCATTAATTCTAGCATACCTAACACAGAGAAGTATTTCATTATTGGTAGCTGGATTTTAAATGAAAAAAGAAGTTTTGGCATGCAATATCTTGCAATCTTCGTTTAATTCCATATTTCCCCGCTCTCTTTATTATCCTGCTATACGTAAAAGTTACCAGTACCTCATTATTTTCCAAAATGTTAAAAAAATTATCTTCAGATGTTGACTCTCTGTTAATTATCAATCCCCCAACATACATGTATAGTTTAAAGTTAGTAAATTAGCATCATGATGCCCTCTTGTATAAAACATAAGGCTATGGTTTAAATTACTTTATTGCTTAATTTGAAAATATATATCACTATGAGAAACATAGAATGTATACTAATATTTACAAAAAATATATTTAGGACATTAAATTATTAATGTCACACACACCTCACTTATAATGACAAATCAAACAGTTGAATACAAATATTCTGACATCCAATTCTGTTGTCATCAGAAACACTAAAGTAATATCCTACTCAAAACTTTCAGAATCCCTTGCTCCAAACCCTGAACCAAATAAACTGTCTGATTAATTTATTCCAACTTTAAATGCAATCTCTCATTTCATTGTCACTTTGTATTCCTTTCATTATCCCACTGTTTCACACCAAAGTATTTAAAATAAAATTTTGATGCTGAATTTTTTTCTTTCCCTGTGTGAAACCTATCTGAAAATAATATATTTCTATTGTATTTTATTGTATATGTGTCAATCAGTCTCATAGAACTCTTTTTGACATTTTTCTATTTTCTTTGTTCTTAGGAATATAAATTTTCTTTCTTTCTTAAAGTGTATGGTGATCACACAGATTTTATAGGTCAAATATAGAAACATCAAAAATTCTGCAGTAGCTGTATATCTTGGATGAATATTATAGACTGAATTTTAACCAATCTTTTAATGTTAACAATAGTAGTTTAAAATACCTATATAGTATAATTTTTAAATATTTTTATATTTTTGGCTATTGGGGAGTATTACATACTTTTAATAATTATATCATCTGATCTACATAGGTGCCCAGTATTATATATTAAGATTATAATTAAAATAGTTTAATCAATTATAATTGTTAAATTATTCTAATCTTATTTCAAAATTTAGTTTTACTTTCAAATATAGGCCTCAAGTAAATTATTTTAAATTTAGATATTTATTCATGCCAAATATTCTAGTACTGTTGGCTAATACATGCATACTATATAATACTTTAAAAATTAGAAATCTTATTGATAGCAAACATATCAGGAACAGTACTTTTCTATCTTTAAGATATTTTTCTTTTATAAAATACCAGAAAATAAGACAAATTTATAACTAACTATAAACAGATGCAGAATGTAATTATTGTTCTGAAGAACTTACAAACTTATACTCTGGGACAATTAAGCAATTACCTTTTAGTTATAAGAGTCAAGTGAAAACGTGAAGTTAGAAGTGAATTATGTGTGCTAAAAAGAGTAATAATAATCTGTGAAACTGAAAAAATATGAGCTGGAGAGTAAAATGGAACACATGGAATCTGGAAGGTGTTGAAAGAGCTCATGGAATTTTTAAATGTTTGTAGTAGACCTAAAATACTCGCAGAGCAACGAATGATGAAGAAGAAATCAAATAATAAAATAGAGTTTTAAGGAGGTTAAAGCAATAGGGCAATGATTAGGGTGCTTGCCTTGCAGGTGACATATCCTCTATTTTTTCCTTTTTTTTTTTTTAAACTCCCATCCTACATGGTTTCCCAAGCCTGCTCTAAGTTATTTTGGATCAGAGTCAGGAATAAGTCCTGAGCACCACCAGGTGTGACCCACCTCCTAATACCCAAATACAGTTCATAGCACTAGGCAAAATATAGAAGAAGAAATATATATTACAAGCAGTCATTCAGCTTAGAATTCAGCAAACTAAATGACACTTCTGTAGCAGTTGATGTTTATTTAAACACATGTTTCTCCAGAGCAAGTGAAGGTAAATTGTTCAGTTCCATTGCTTAGTATCTCAGATTACCTGATGTCTCACTGAGAAGAGTAGAGCGTGATGTCAGGAATATATGCATTATTTATACTTTACATTCAAATAGATTATCTGCATCATAATATCTGTGCATTTATTTAATTTAGTCTTATTTGACTATTGTTTTTCTCCATATCTTGACTGATAATATTCACAAAAAAACAATTATGTTTTATTTTCTTCAAGTAGGAACAAAGTATTTTCTAGGTTCATAGAAATTAAGGCACTTCATTTTCTAGAAACTTCTTCATGTTTCATTTTACCTTTTAAATACACCAGTGTCTTAGAACATATATTTTAGTTTAAAATGAGTTAATAATTGTATTATCTCCTGTGTGTTTAAAAAGGCATTTTCAAACAATGTTTTGTCTTAGTTTAAAAGTAAAAGGGAAAACTTTTGTTTATAAGTGAATAGCTTTATTAACTTCAGTTGCACGCACAGGTAATTCTCTAAAGGCAATAAAACGGGAGTTTATTTTTTTCCTTTCCTTTTGGTGTCTCAAGCCTATGGTGTTAAGATATTTAGGAAACTCATAAAATATTTGTATTTATATGTAAAATTTAGCTTTTTTGAAAAATATCAATAAAAAGAATTAAAAACACATCAAAACAACATGTAATACACATAAAAAATAAAAATAAAGTTTTAAAATTACTTTATTTCTGAGTTATTTTTATGAATATAATTTCCATCTGTTTGTTAGGCTATAATAAAGCTTGTAATAGATTATCATTAGTAAAATTTTAGATTATAGTCTCAAGTTAAAATATTGATATGAGGGGTTGGAACGATGGTGCAAGCAGTAGGGCATCTGCCTTACACATGCTAGCCTAGGATGGACCATGATTCAATCCCCCAGCATCCCATATGGTCCCCAAGCCAGGAGAGATTTCAGAGCATGTATCTAGAAGTAAACCCTGAGCATCACCAGGTGTGGCCCAAAAACCATTTATATATGATTTATATATTTATATATAAATTTATAAAATTATATTTATATAACTTATATATGTTATATAATATACATAATTTTATATATATATATATATAAATTTATATGAAAACCCAGGAGCTCTGTTAGTTCTGTTACGCTCTGTAGCTGTGCACATCTCCTAATCAATAATCTACAAAACAACACACAGAAAGCATCACACTACAGGAGTGACAATGGGGAAACAATGCAGACCAACACCATGCATAGAGAATGAAGATAACAGCTCTGACGACCTGAAAAGTACCAACTGCTTATTTAATCTCTCAGATAAGTTTAAAAAAGAAATATAAAGCATGTTTGTAAAACTCAAAGAAAGCATTAATTGAGCTGAATTCTATTTTTATATATTCATATTATTCAAAAGATCATCCGAAGACTTACCATATATGTCACAAGAGACCCTCTAGTTTCAAAGGCAGTGATGAAACATAGTGAGAAAACTCAATGAAATGCTTTACCTAGAATACTTCACCAGTCAGATATACATTCATGTTTGAAGGAAGCATACATAGCTTCCCACACTGCTCAGAAGTTTTACAAGTTCAAAACCAGCCTTAAAAAACAAACTGAAAGGTCTACTTTAAGAAAGGACAATCCAATAGACACACCAAACTCCTACTTAAAGATGACACTAAATCCAATAAAAATGATCTCACTCAATATCAATGGATAAAAAGCACCAGATAAGAGACATAGAGTGGCATCGTGGATAAAAAATAGATCAAAAAGCTGAATCAACATTCTGCTGCCTACAAGAATCAAATTTAAGGGGCCCGAGTGATGGCAGCACTAGGGTGTCTAACTTGCACACATTAACCTAGGACAAACCGCGGTTCGATTCCCTGGCATCCCATTTGGTCCCCCAAGCCAGGAGTGATTTCTGAGTGCATAGCCAGGAGTAACCTCTCAGTGTCACCAGATGTACCCCTCCAAAAAAAAAGATTATTAAAAAAGAGTTGGTTCTTTAAAAAAAATTAATAAAGGAACACTTTCATTCACTAGCTCAACCTTCCCACCACCACTGCCCCCCTCTCCCTCCTATCCCACACCCTCACTGTATTCAAGATAGGCATTGTATTTATCTTATTCACTACCATTGTCATGATAGTTGTTAGAGTAGTTATTTCTCTAACTGAACTCACCTCTCTTTATGGTAAGCTTCATATTGTGGGCCAGTTCTTCCAATCCTCATCTTTATTGTCACTGGGTTTAGTAAAATATTGTCTTTATGTTTCTTAAATCGCACAGATGAATGAGACTATTCTCTCTCTCTCTCTCTCTCTCTCTCTCTCTCTCTCACTCTTTTCACTCACCATAGTAGTTTACATAACCATCCATGTGTAGGAAAATTTCATGACTTCATTTTTACTGACAGCTGCATAGTGTATATGTACCTCCGATACTTTAGTCACTCATTTGTTTACTGGCATCTGGGTTGTCTCCAGAATTTGGCTATTGTATATGGCATTTCACTGAATAAAGGTGTGCAGAAGGCATTTTTGTATTGTGTTTTTATGTTTGTATGGTATATTCCTAGGAGTGATATAGCTGGATCAGATGGGAGCTCAATTTTCAGTTTTTTATGAATCTCCATATTATTTTCCATAAAGGCTGGACTAGACGGCATTCTCAACAGTCGTGAATGAGAGTTCCTTTCTCCTCATATCACTACCAGCACTGATCGTTCTTTTTTTTTTTTTCTTTTTTTGATGTGTGCCAATTCTCTGTAGCATGAAATGGTACCTCATTGTTGTTTTGATTTGCATGTCCCTGACGATTAGTGAGGTGGAGCATTTTCTTGTGTGCCTTTTGTTTTGTTTTGTTTTGTTTTGTTTTTGGGCGACACCCGGTGATGCTCAGGGGTTACTCCTGGCTATTCGCTCAGAAGTCGCTCCTGGCAGGCACGGGGGAACCATATGGGGAACTGGGGGATCGAACCGCGGTCAGTCCTAGGTTAGCGCAGGCACCTTACCTCCAGCGCCACCGCCCGGCCCCGTTCTTGTGTGCCTTTTGACCATTTGTATACCTTCTTTGATAAAATGTTCATTTTTTTCCCCATTTTTAAGGTGTTAGATCAGGGGTCTCAACTCGCGGCTGGGAGGCCATTTGCTGCCCTCCGTACAACATTTTGTGGCCCTGCCCTTTTGTTTTATTTTATTTTGTTTTGTTTTGTTTTAGTTGTTTGGGCCATACCCCCCAATGTTCAAGGTTTACTACTGACTTTGCACTCAAGGATCACTCCGACTTTGCCTCCTGCAGCTGCCAGGTAAATTGAGTTTGAGACTCCTGGTTAGATGTTTTTTCTTGTTAAGTTATTTTAGTACCTTGTATATCTTAAATATGCACCTTTATCCAAAGGGTATGTATAAACAATTTCCTCCTTTCTATCATTGGCCTTTGTATCTAGCACACTTTATTTTGAGGAATAAAGAAAAACTTAATGAACTAAATTAGAAATGAAAAGGGAAGAATACTACAGGTACTACAGAGATTCAAAGGGTATTTAGATACTACTTTGAGAAGCTCAATGTCAAAAATGTAAGAGAACCTAAGAGTAATGGATAAATTCTTGTGATGAACACTGCTGCAAAAATCCTCAACATAATCCTAGCAAATAGGACCCAAAGTCTCATCAAGTAGTTCATACACCATGTCCAAGTAGGTTTTATTTCAGGAATGCAAGGATGTTTTTTTCTTTTTCTTTTATTTTTTTGGGGGGGCACACCCGGTGACGCTCAGGGGTTACTTCTGGCTATGACACACAAATTCGTGAAGCGTTCCATATTAAAAAAAAAAAAAAAAGTCGCTCCTGGCAGGCATGGGGGACCATATGGGGAACCGCGGTCCGTCCTAGGTTAGCGCAGGCACCTTACCTCCAGCGCCACCGCCCGGGTCCCCATCAAGGATGTTTAACATATGTAAATCAATCGACATAATACAGCATATCTACACAGGGAAAAGTAATAAAAAACCATATATTCTAGCAATAGATGCAGAGAAAGCATTAAATAAGTTCCAATACCCATTCTGTATTTTAAAAAAAAAAAGTTCATCAAGATGAAAGTAGAAGGAACTTTCTCAATATAGTCAAGGCCATCTACCACAAGCCAATGGCCAATATTATTCTAAATAGAGATAAACTAAAAGCCATACCTCTAAAATCTGGTACAAGACAAACTGCCCCTCTCACCACTCCTATTCAAAGGAAATGAATACATGTGGCCACTGATGTAGTTGGGGGGAAATAACTATGAATTATTTTTATTAGAGAAATTATAATTTTTACTTAGTGAAAAGGAAAGTTGTGGCAGTTTTAAGATATTTTTGTTGCTTGCTCATTTCCTTAGAACCTAGTATGAAGAAATACGCTAAAATAGGTATGCATTTGAATCCATTTTGCAATGTGAATTCCAAAACTATTTTTCTTTGAAATAAATTTATTCCAGAAATGATTACCATATTTGCCGGCATATAAGACGACTTTTGAAACGAAAAAAAGTCAACCGAAAATCAGGAGTCATCTTATAAGCCTTTGATGCATGCAAATTAGACAATGTTCTGTACCCGGATCTATACTGTCAAAAGCCTGCTCAAATGGGCCAGAGTCAGAGAGGAAGTCTATTCCAGTATACCCTTTGAACCTTTGATTGTTTTGATTGGCTCACTGTGGTACTTACAGTTGCAGCACAGGAACGTTCTGTCTTATACAGCGAATATAGGTCTAAACCTATGTTTTAACTATAAAATTAGGAAGTCGTCTTATAGGGCGGCAAATACAGTACGTATAAATGAATCTTCAGTTATCACATTTTGGTGCTATTTTATGTGTTGAGAGAAAAAAATAGTTGACAACTTTGTTCAACTTTCTATGAATAATAATAATATAAAAATGAAGGGGACCTGTGGTGGCACTGGAGGTAAGGTGCCTGCGCTAACATAGGACCGACCGCGGTTCGATCCCCCGGTTCCCCATATGGTCCCCCGTGCCTGCCAGGAGCGACTTCTGAGCTAATAGCCAGGAGAAACCCCTGAATGTCACCCGGTGTGGCCCAAAAACCAATATATATATACATATATATATATACAAATGAAACATTTACATTTAAACATTTTCAGGTTATGTCATAGCATGATCTTCCTTAGCATAATATATTTAAACAAATTTTCCTGATAGTATTATATTTTAAAATAAAACTTAAAAGAATAAATTATATCTTATTAGCAAAGTTCTTTAATCTCTTTAGCAAAAAAATGCAAAAAATTGGTTCTTATTATTTTTGAAGTTCACATTTGATATGTGGTGCATGAATATTATACTATGCTAAATAATTTATTCTTTAACGTTTTTATGTTTTATGTTTTGGGGCCATACCCAGCAATTCTCAAAGATAATTCAGGCTCTATGCTCAGAAATTGCTCCTGTGTTGCCAGGGATCAAATCCAGGACAACCAATTTCTGTGCAAATGATCTATTCACGGTGCTATTGCTCAGGCCCAGGACTTACATTTTCAAAAAGAATTCCAGTTATGAGTATTTGAATTACCATCTATAGTTCTTTGCTTATTTAAAATTATTAAAATTAATATTACAGTGGGTTATTAGTATAATTATGCAATGAGGCATTTAATACATTTGAAGTTTTACCTTTTAGTAAGTCTTAGCATGAGATCTAAAATTGTATCATCTTTTTTCTAAATTCCTATTGTGAATTTTCAATGGTTGTGACGAACAAACACTTCTGATATAGACCATGTGTACAATATTAGGGAATTTATCCTAAATCAAACTTTTGACTTTTATTTTTTGATAGAAACTTTCTTTGTAATTTCAACCTACTTCAAAAAGTCAATAACAAAACTACATACTAACTTTTAGCTTAAAAATACATTTTAGATGTAAAATATCATTTGGGGTATCTGTCTTAAAACTTATTTATTTCTTGGATTGGACAAACTAGTTTGCCTACAGCCTAGAGTTGGTCTTGTGCCAGGAAACTTCAGGGGTAGGGTCTCCTTGTATTTAGACCAAGGTTTTTCTTTCCATGTCCCTCATATTTTGGTGGACCTATGCAAACAATTGCCAAACTAACACCATTTTTTACTATGTTCCCTTGACTCTAATCCTTAAGAAAAACAACCCACTGAAACTTTTGAGGTTAGACTAATATGCATGTGCATGGAAATATAAAAATGTACTTTGCCTTCAATGTTTAAGGAGTTACGTAAGTCTTATGTCTTTAGATTATATTGTGTGTTGCTAAGAAATAGTATGTACTACAATCTGGGACAAAGTAATTGTACATGGGTTCTGTTTGTTTTTCTTAATGTTCTTTGGCTGAAAGTTCAAGGCTGAGATATCATCGATGGGACTACTGAGAATTCTGTTTATGGGTGATTATCCTTCCACTGTAACTTTACCCTGTCCTCTTTCTTTGCATCTTTGTTCTCATAATTAAAAATATAAAAAAAATAGGGGCCCGGGTGATAGCATGGAGGTAAGGCATTTGCCTTTCATGCAAAAGGTCATCAGTTCGAATCCTGGTGCCCCATATGGTCCCCCGTGCCTGCCAGGAGCAATTTCTGAGCATGGAGCCAGGAGTAACCCCTGAGCACTGCCGGGTGTGACCCAAAAACAAACAAAAACAAACAAACAAAAAATATATATATAAACTTATTTATTTATCCTGTGAAGAGGGTGTTTCACTTAAAATTTCATTCCTAGAAGTAATATACTTTCTTGACTAACCACTTTGCCAAATTGAGAATTATATAAATATATTCATATATATATATATACATACTCTTAAATCATTATTATAAGTTACAAACTGTTACCTCTAGTTATGAATATTTTGCAATCTAAAACATTTGCAGACAGCTCACCAAAATAATTGCACTTTTGAATAATCTTCTAACTGTACAATAATTTCTATATTTGTCTCAGCAGGCTTGAAATTAACTCTGAGAATTGATATGTAGACCAAAGGCTATGTTCACAAATTTTTACTTAAAAACAGACACAATTATATAGCTTGCTGTATAACACGATATAGAGATATAGTTTGCTAAAGGGAATATTTTCAAACTTTCAGAATAATTCTTATTTAATTCTGTTGGTATAAAATATTGCAGCTATTTCAATAAATGACATTACTCCTGAATGTGTATTGATATTAACATAGAGTAAGATAACTTCTACAACTTTGTCACTACTTCAAAATCCTGTGACTAATAAAATGTGTGTTTTAATTTTATCTAGATTAGGTAATTGCACGGGAGAAAGATCCCTACCTCATATGGTCATATTTTGCCTGGTTTAGTTACCAACACAAAATCAGATAGGCTGGGAAAAGAAAAAGATCTAAACTCATATATACTGAGAACCTATGTAGAACATCAGAATTCTGTTTTCATAAGATGAGGGAGAGGACATGTAGAATCAAAAAGAAAGAATGAGGAGCAATTACCAATGTTCCTCCAGAACATTGGTGAGTTTATCAGAGGGCTTAATTCTAGATATAACCCCATATCTATTGCCTAGTTAATTAAGGAATTCTAAATTCATTGCTTTTCTGATTAAAGTAGGGATAAGCAGTTCTTGCTACGTTCAGGATCTCAATTGACCTTAGCTCAAAATCATCAGCATGTCAAAGAGACCTGAGGAGGTTAATTTTAAGCATTTTGGGATTACCTTTTTTTTTTTTAAGACATTCATTGTGATTTAATTGCTTTATTTTTTTTTTCACTTTGAATTCCCTCTTGAATGCCCTCTTTATTACTCTCTTCCATCCCAACAAATCCCATGCTCGTACTAAGTCTATATTCTTAAGTAGCTTTCCTTAACTTATATAACAATTTCTTACAAGTTAAACACCTTTCTCTTCTACTTAAGCAACAAGAAAAAAAAAGATTTTCTTAAGCTTTATAATTTCTAATTTTGTCACTCCAAATATAAACTTTAGTCGAGTGATGTGGTACTGATTTCATTTTAAGTAAAACTAAATAAAATATTAATATAAACATTTTGTAGTGTTACTTTACTTGCCATTTTGAACCTGCATGCATGATTTGAACACCATTATCCACAAATATATATATATATATATATATATATATATATATATATATAAAAGAGAGACAACAGAAGTAATTAATTAGGCCATTTAAGTAGATAGTTTGAATTAGGTAAGTATCTAGAACTAACCTATTACATTTTCTAAAGTAATATAACTTAGAATACCAGCTTTTGTGTATCCATAAAATGTTGTAACAATCTTAATCTATTTATTTGTACAGTGAATCATAGAAAATATAAGTGAAATAGTGACATATATATTTAAACCTATATCTAACCTACTATTTTGATATGTTGTGGGAATAATCAAAGGAATTTTTTCAAATCTGTCTGTTACTGAAATTGAATTCTCCAGTCAATTTTTAAACTCTCTCTACAAATTCATAGTTTTAAAATATTGTTATATGTTGCAAACAAATCATTTCCTTATAGGTATCCAGTGCTCTAAAAAAAAACCCTATGTTTCTATTTTTATTTTCTTATTTCCTAAGTCAGACCTATTTACAACTGCACAATTGTGTTGTTGAGGTGAAAATGCAAAAAAGGAACTTGAGAATAAATAGTAAGTAGCTAATAAAGACTGCTATGTGTCTTTGTTGTTTTCTATATAATATTATAAAAAGACATTAATCAACTTCGATCTTTGGAAAAAGTCAAACAGTGTATTTCAGAGAGAAAAACTGAAAAGACAACATAACACTTAGTAAGAAAACATGAACAATGATACTACTAACAACACAAAATTAGCAATAAGTATATATGCATCTATATGTATCTACTTGCCTTTGTAAGGGTAGTTGAGAGTGAAACATGAACAATGAAAGTAAAAACATTCAGCAATAACAAGTAGAAAGAATAATAAGTAATTCCCACAAATTTGAAAGACTTTAAAAGACTAAGTAAAGAAGAGATCCATTTAAAGTGATTATTGAGTGTGGAGGGGAATTAGTAGTGAGCCTACTGCCATTTCAGTATACTATAGACCTTTGGATTTAATGATAGCCTTGGTTTTCCAAATGTAAGAAGATAAACGTGAAATCAGAACAATTGAATTTTCCAAGTGAATATGATTTTCTTTCTCTTAACCTATAATTGACTAGAGACTAAGCTAGAACATATTTTTTTTCCTCCAAAGAAATGGATTGGTTGCAGTTTTTTATCTTAATACAATAAACTTTTAAATTCTATATCAAAAAAGTTTATGCATAGCTTGTTCAATTTATATTTGCCATAAAAATTCTAATTAGCATTTTAAAAAATTACATTTAAATGTGATTTGTGGTTAAAGATCAATAGATATTTCACAAATGGATCAGAAATAAATTATTTTAATAAATTAGTCAGAGAAGGTAAAAAGGCAAGAAATGACTGACATAATAAAATATAATATAGATATTTCAAAAATATGTGTAGGTATAGCATTTTTAGCATCCATAAAAATAATTAGCTAAGATTATTTCAGAAATCATATATTTGAAAGCAATTTGAAGAAATATATAGAAATAAAGTTGAAAATATAGATTTAAATGGTCAAGCTAAAGCCCATTAAATAGGCACTTATTTTGATTCCCTGTGCCTAAGAGATTGCAACAGTACCAAATTTTATGAAAACTCTGTTGGCTACGTGAGTGGGGTGGGTGGGAGGAATTTGGCAATGGATATTAGTGATGACCACAGTGAAAACAGTGTGCATATTAAGATGAGATTAAAACCAATTATGTTGATTTTGAATTAGTTTAGATGAGAATAATGTATATTCAGCCTTTTGGTATACACTAAAGAAGAATAAAAACAGGATCATTTACTTCATTATACATAATGTACAATCTTTTTGTTTGTTTTGTTTTGTTTTTGTTTGTTTGTTTTGTTGTTTTTTTTTGTTTTGGGGGGGTCACACCCGGCAGTGCTCAGGGGTTACTCCTGGCTCTATGCTCAGAAATTGCTCTTGGCAGGCACGGGGGACCATATGGGGCACCGGGATTCGAACCGATGACCTTTTGCATGAAAGGCAAATGCCTTACCTCCATGCTATCTCCCGGCCCTGTTTGTTTTGTTTTTGTTTTTGGGCCACACCCAGCGGTGCTCAGAGGTTACTCCTGGCTGTCTGCTCAAAAATAGCTCCTAGCAGGCATGGGGGACCATATGGGACACCGGGATTCCAAGGCAAATGCCGCTGTGCTATCTCTCCAGGCCCAATTTACAATCTATTAAGATATCAAAGAATGGTCACAGCAGGGGCTATGAGACGGAATAAGATGTAATGGCAGTATACTGGGACAAAGGTAGAATAATGGACACTCTGGTAAGGATGTGATGCTCAAGCATTTTAATTTTGAAACTCTCATTAACATGACTTAAATCATAACGCCTAAAATAAAATTAATTTAAAAAATGTGAACTGATATGCCAAAAATACAGGGTCACAAACTATAAGTTATGCATATTTATATATTTAATTATGAAGAATAGTAATTCATTTGAAACTTTTATGACTACATACATAATAAATATGTTCAAGTTGAAAATGGTATCTGGGAGCATGGTCAAGGTAAATTTACATTGCCTTGAATGTCACTAATCCCAGTTCAAATCCTAATACTACTTGCTCTCCCGGGCCTAGCATGGTATGATCATAACCATTCCCTTGGTACCACTGGCCTTGTCCTAGTTAATTCTCAACACTGCAGGACCCAAGTAGCAACACATTTTTGACAGCTGTCATCATTTGACAAGAATAAAAGAGAATGGACATGGGGCCCATCAGCACTGCTTGGGAGGGGTCCACTAAAAAGTGAAGATAATTGGGCCCGAGAGATAGCACAGCGGTGTTTGCCTTGCAAGCAACTGGTCCAGGACCAAAGATGGTTGGTTCGAATCACGGTGTCCCATATGGTCCCCCGTGCCTGCCAGGAGCTATTTCTGAGCAGACAGCCAGGAGTAATCCCTGAGCACTGCCGGGTGTGGCCCCAAAACCAAAAAAAAAAGTGATGATTACCTTGCAAATTGGTACTTGATTTACTATTTATGTTTGGTGAAAATTTCAATAGTGTTACTTTATATTTTATGAGTTGCATAGCTTCTGTGCACTGTGATGCATCAGGTATAGCACACATTGGTCAGACATCTAAAATCACAAAGGATAGAGATAGTATGAAGAATGTAGGGTAACATAGTAACATAGGATATTGACCTTATAGCCATATTTCTGGAAGACAGAAGCTCTATCACTAAATTATACCTGTTGTTTCAATGGCTACCTGCAATACACCCATTTTGAAAATCATTTTGTCAACTTACCACTCTGATATTTAAGTTTGTGTAATAAAAACTGAAGGCATATTTTAATTTTCCCAGTTTTTCAAAACCTGAAAATTATCTTCATTATCAAAATATTTAGACACCGCATTTATTTTAAGGGTTAAATAAAATATTGGATAGCAAATAACTAGTTTTTAAGTTAAGTTTCTTGACCTACTTTTATTTACCTGTTCCTCTTCTGGAGACATTCTCAATAAAATCTTGCCATTAGCAGTAAGCATTTTGTTTCTATTTTACTATATTGCTTTTGTTGTTTTGTTACTGTGTTGAGCTTTCAAGCTTCTTTTCAAGTGTTTTTCAAATTTAATACAAACTTGGTATTTTCACTGTGCTTCCGATTTCTATGTATATACCCCTGGACATAGAATATGTACTTCCTATATTGTATAATATATCTGAGTACCATTGAAATGTGATAAAAATTAAAACTTAACAAGGCTGAAAAACAAGAATGGTTCCATGTCACATAGCACAGAACTTTAGTCACTTTCTGCTCCATTACTTCAAATTCAGTGAAACATAGAGAACATAGATTAAAACTTTACAATTCTTACATAATCATAGTAGAATCATTTCATGTAGAAAATTCGTTGGAGATAGATCCTGTTAATATTAGAGTGGGATCTTCTGATCAAATTGAATCTATTATTTTTGTGCATTTCATGCTCATTGAAAAATATATTCATAACATATGAAGAGTTCTTTATTAAATAGATTTTCAGTTCACTTATAAAACAGATTCACAATTCAGGAATAACCCATTGCCTCACATGTTTTCAACACACTGTAACAGATTTACTGCTCAGAAACAACCGACTATCTAACATGTTTCCAGTTCACTGAAAACAGATTTACAGCTCATACATAGCCCATTATCTGACATAGTTCCAGCTCACTGAATGTTGATTTGGAATTCATAAACAGCCTATTATCTGACAAATTTTCAGCTCACTGAACAGATTTGCAAATCATAAACAACCTATTATCAACCACATTTCCAACTCACAGAAAGTAGATTTAAAGTATATAAATAATCCATTATCTCCCATGTTCCAGTTCACTAAAAATTGATACAGAACTCAAAAAGAACCAAAGGAGTCAAGGTTCCACTTTGCACAATAAATAAATAAATAAATTCTCAGAAGATAAATAAGACTATGATGCAATAAATAAAATAAGTTTCTGTTGTATTCTTTCTCAGTTTTCTATTGTATTTTACCAGGTATTTCTAGATATTTCATCTTTGTCATTTCCAAACTTTAATTTGTATATAAAAAAATCATCAGGTTATTTTACAAATTTGAAAACATTCTAATTTTGTGGATTTCTCTTTTTTTTTCTTCTTTTTTATTTTAAATTTTTTGGGGGGAGGGAGACACCCCTGCTGACACTCAGGGGTTACCAAAGATTGAACCAAGGTCCCATGGGATGCTGGGAATTGAACGGGCTCCATCTGGTTGTTGGACGCAGCAAGGCAAACACCCTAATGCTGTGCTACCACTCCAGTCCCACTTATTTGGTAAGGTGTTTGCCTTGGATGCGTCTAACACCAGATGAACCCCATTCGATTCTCAGCATCCCATATGGTTCTCCGAGCCTACCAAAAGTGATTTCTGAGCATATAGCCAGGAGTGTAACCATGGGGTGTGACCCAAAAAACAAAACTAAATAAATAACTAAAACTCAGAATAAAATATTCCTCAAAAATATTTTAGTGAAAAATAGCACTGGACAAAATTAGAAGGCTAGCTAGAATTTTTTCTACTATGTATACTCTCCCTAAGATGTTGAAATAGGTCGATTCTAAAATTCTCACATTTCTTATACATTAATTGGGTGATTTCAGTGATTATTCGTGGAAATATTATTTTCTACCTAGATATCTACTTTTCTTTTTTGTTTTGTTTTGTTTTTGTTTTGGGGCCACACCCGGCGCTAACCCGGTGCTCAGGGGTTACTCCTGGCTATCTGCTCAGAAATAGCTTCTGGCATGGGGCCCGGGAGATAGCATGGAGGTAAGGCGTTTGCCTTCCATCCAAAAGGTCATTGGTTCGAATCCCGGTGCCCCAAATGGTCCCCCGTGCCTGCCAGGAGCAATTTCTGAGCATGGAGCCAGGAGTAACCCCTGAGCACTGCCGGGTGTGACCCAAAAACCAAAAAAAAAAAAAAAAAGAAATAGCTTCTGGCAGGCACAGGGGATCATCTGAGATGCCCCCGGGATTCGAACCAATCACCTTATGTCCTGGGTTGGCTGCTTGCAAGGCCAATACCGCTGTGCTATGTCTCCTACCCGATATCTACTTTTCTATATCGTGTGATAATTTTTAATCCAAAATTAAAATAAAAATGAAGAAAATTTTTTCACATGCTTACATTTTTCTATGTTCATAATGCTACTTTAAAAGATGAGATATATGTGTGTTAAGACTATCATTTTTATTTATAATTTTAGCCTGGGCACTATAACCCAATTACATTATATAAGATAAGCTAAATCAAAGTTCTAAAGATTTTGGACATAAATTATAAAGAGAATAAATATCTCCCCTGTTTAATTTAAACTGAGAATTCTGTGACTTCTACCTAAATTTCTTACTATTCTATTGTCTTTTGTTGTTTCTAATTGGTCCTATTTTAGCTGTCTGTCACAAGGCTATTTAGTTTTGCCATTTTTCTCAAATGCTTTAAATTCTTTGAAGCATTATTGCTAGCATTTTCTTTAGAGTTTATATTTGATCTCCTTTATTGAGATATAATTACAGTACTAAAACATAATGTATCATTTAAGTGTACAACATATTGATTCGATATACTTACATATTGCAAAATAATTGTCACCATAGCATTAGCTAACACTTCCATTCTATCATATAATTATCATTCCTTCTTTTGTTGGTGAAAGCATTTAAGATCCACTCTCTGAGTTACTTTTATACTTATAATATAGAATTACTATAATAATTAGAATGCTGTAAATAGATCCACAAAACATGTTTATTTTATAACTAGCAATTTGTACCTTTTGACTGAAATCTTCTCATTCTCCTGAACACCAAACTTTTTTTAATTGTCTGCTTCTGAAAATAAAATGACATAATTTAGTCTATTATCTCTGTTTATTTTTTTCTTATATGATTGTTTTAAGTTATTGAAAATGCTATAAAAACAAAAGTGTAAAATTACTCAATACAAAAATATTTTAAAAAAGACAAGTCTATAGCTTCTTATAGAAGCGCTTTACTTTAAGATTTATAATAGTCCCAGGTGAACAAGATTAAGAAATCAACATCTACTTATTTTAAGTTCAACATTAAAATTCATATTTGTTCTTCCACCAAATTGTTTTCAATAAATAAGAAAAATAGCACAACAAGTTTACCTACAGTGCTTTTATAAAGTTGGTGACAGTGAGCAAGAGACCTTGTTGTTGTGTCAGAGATCATGGAGACAGTAATACCAAAACTGCACCTAGCACTCAAGACTGGTGCTCAGGTATATGTCACATCTCTTGGATTAACATACTTATATCATTCATGCATATGTACCTAGTTAGATACAAGCCCAAAGAAATTTGATCATTTTGAGATTCAACTAATGTGAAAAATAATATATTTGTTAAGATATATCAAGTTTTTTGTTTGTTTGTTTGTTTGTTTTTTTAGAAGTCACGTACTGTGCTAGGCTGCATGGGTTATAGTTAAATAACATCTAGACTGCCCTCTAAAACTTCTTTTACTCCCTCTAGGAATGATTAGCCAAGATGGATAACACCGCCTTATACAAATTTCCTGAATAAATAAAACAACATAGTTAGGACTATAAGAACAAGATAATTTACTTTGCCAGCAAGTGGGAATTCAGAGAAAAATTGGATAATAGGATCATGAACAAGATGGCCAAAATCAAGATTAAACATATAATGGCTACAACTATAAGAAGTCAGAAAGGCTATGAGCCTATCTTCCCCACGTAAGATCAACAAATAGGCATAAAGTAAGAGTCATACCTTGGACATCATGATCTCTCTCTTTCTCTCTTATTCACTCAATCTCTCTCTCTCTCTCTCTCTCTCTCACACACACACACACACACACACACACACACACACACACACACACACACACTCACTTCCCCCACCCTGCAAAGTGTAGTTTCTGAGCACAGATCCAAGAGTCACCCCTTAGTTCCACAGGATGTGACCCCAAAACAAAACAAAACAAAATCTCTCTCACTTACTCTCATCCTCTTTCTCTCACCTATGTCGCTTATTCTTCTCACTTCATATTTCTTCACTGTCATTTTCACTTCAGCTACGGAAACTAGATTACTGAACTTCAGAGGTCTTGATCTTAAAACATGCTATTTTTATTTTTTTTTTTTGGCCTTCTCCTGCCGCCCACATGCTATTTTTATATTAGTACATTTATTAAAAGCAAAAGAAGATTAACTCAGAGGAACACATTTAAATATTTACTAATGAAATTATACCATACCTTAGATATGACTCTAAATATTCCTGGGGTGTATAGAGAATTGCAGAATGAAGTTTTTTAAATAAGCAATATTGGTTATATGTTGATCCAACTTGAATCTGAGAAAGAAGTCTTAGAGGGCTCAAATGACTTCTCTCTTCTCTTCTCTCTAGTATTTACCTAAAGGTTTTCAAGTGAAAAAGTTTAGTCTTTTAAGTAAACATATTTATAAGTTAATATGAATATAAATAATATACAATACTTTTGTTTTTAATATTGCTATATACAGCTCTAGGCTATTAATTCCCTAGGTGTAAAGGATTTATCTTTAATGTTTGCAACAATATATTGTCTTTAAAACCTTTATAAATACTGAATTTTAGTTAGATTGTTCAGGGGACTGGAACACATGCTCTGTATTCAGTAGACTTCCCTGAATCGCATTTTTCCACAAGCATCCTTAGAGAACACAGAGGCAATATTAGCCCATAAAACCTAAAAAGAAACAAAATAACTTTTTTCTTAAAATATTTATATTTTCTAAAAGATGAATTAGATCTTTTTTTTAAAAGATTCTTCTGGGGCTGGAGTGGTGGCGCAATGGCAGAGCCTTTGCCTTGCACATAATTGATCTAGGACGGACCACGGTTTGATTCCCTGGAATCCCATGTGGTCCCCCAAGACAGGAGCGATTTCTGAGTGCTTTACCAGGAGTAATCCCTGATAGTCACCAGATGTGGCCCAAAAAACATACACATACACACACACACACACACACACACACACACACACACTAATATTCTGCTGAGTTTAAATTTCAAGACCATTAGTACAATTAAATAGTAACCAGTAGAGATCTTCTCCCTAGTGTTAAAATTTATTTTTGTTTTCTAAGAAGTGTATGGAAATAGATACAAATAAAATAATAGATACAATAATAATACAATAGAATAATAATATAATAAAATAAGAGATACAAATAACATAATTCCATCAAAAATGCAAATATTGTATAAGAATCCAAATCATGAAATATCTAGATTTGAAGTGAATGCAAATTAAAAATATAATAATTAATAAAATAAAATAAACCAGTGATCCTCAAACTACGGCAGCGGGCCACATACTGTATTTGTTCCCATTTTGTTTCTTCACTTCAAAATAAGATATATGCAGTGTGCATAGGAATTTGTTCGTAGTTTTTGTTTTTACTATAGTCCAGCCTCCAACAATCTGAGAGACAGTAAACTAGCCCCCTGTTTAAAAAGTTTGAGGGCACCTGAATAAACCATTATGTTTAACAATTAAAAACGTAATTTTTTTTTTTTTTTTAGGAACTGGAGCTATAGCACAATGCGTAGGGCTTTTGTCTTGCACTCTGCCACCTGGGACTGATCCAGGTTTGATCCCTAGCACCCATTTTGGTCCTCTGAACCTGCCAGGAGTTATTTCTGAGTGTAGAGCCAGGAGTGACCCTGAACTCCACCAACTGAGGCCCAGAAACCAAAAAAAAAAAAAAAAAAGTAACTTTATTGATATTTTGCTTATTTTGTATACTTTTTTTTGGGGGGGAGTGGGGGACCACACCCGGCAGCACTCAGGGGTCACTCCTGGCTCTGCACTCAGAAATCGCTTCCCCCAGGCATGGGGGATCATATGGGATGCTGGGATTCCATCCTGAAGTGACTGCTTGCAAGGCAAACGCCCTATCACTGTGTAACTCTCCTACCCCTTATTTTGTATATCTAACAATAAAAAAATATCTAGTAAATTAGTGTGTGAGGATAATGTTTACTGAGAGTTTAAGAGATCAAATATATTATTACCACCAAATTTAATAGTGATAGAATTTAGAACTCATTCCATTTTTTAAAATACAGGAATTAAATTGTTTTATTTTACTAAAATTTTGCTAAAATGCAAAGATTATGAATTGTTCCCCTAAATATAATTAACTATTAAAAGTTTACTAGAAGTTTATTATATTAAACTTTCTATTTTTTGTTGTTTATTAAAAGTTTGCTAAAATTTCTATTATTTATTGCTGAGAATACTTCAGCTATTTAAGAACATTGGATAGGGCTACCAGGGGTCCTCAAACTTTTTAAATAGGGGCCCAGTTCACTGTCCCTCAGACCACTGGAGGTCCAGGCTATTTAAAACTAAAATTACAAGCAAATTCCTATGCACACTGCATACATCTTATTTTGATTTGAAGAAGCAAAACGGGAACAAATACAATATGTGGCATGCGGGCCGTAGTTTGAGGATCACTGGGCTAGAGCAATAGAGCAATGGGTTCAAACCCCAGTACCTCATATGGCCCTCCAAGTAAGTCCTGAGCATTTAATAATATCATCTGACAAGCTGTAAAATTACTTAGTGGAATATGAACAAAGCAATATCTTAGCAACAATATTTTAAAAAGCAAGCTAGTAACAAGTTTTGTACAGATTTTTTTTTTTTACTAATAGTAAGAGATCCAAAGCAATACCTTCAGAATGTAAAAAGATTCTATTTTTGCTTGCTTTCCTTTTTGTCTCTTATGAGCAAGCATGAAATCTCTAAACTATATGGCCAAGAATGAAGTAAACCTGGGAAATTCTATTATAACCAGTATAAGTTACTGGGTTAGGGAGGGTAACTTCTGAGTTAGAAATACAAACCATCTGTTTTAATCTAAAGGATAATGATTCACATTGATGAAGTGAGATTAATATTCAGTACTTTTAAAAGTTGTGACAGATTATATTGAAATTGTAATAGAACAGTATCTACTTAACAAGATGTCAAACCCATTAATTTATATTTAAAATTCAATCTTCAATTCTAAAAAGTTTCAAAAATATTTTTAAAGAAAGAAAGCTTTAATTTTACAAAAACAGACTTATCATAAATGTAATTTATTATAAGTATTTATAAATTAGTTCTCATAAAGTATGCTTAATTCAAGGTAATTATTTTAGCAATCAAAGTTGAATGTCATAATTTTCTTGCACTGATAAAATATCTATATTTTTATCAGTGAGATAACATTGTGCTATAGTTTATGCCTTAAGTGTACTAGTAGAGTGAGCTTCCACCATAATCAAAGTTTCTAGTCTCCCTGCTGATCTTATATCTAATATGTACCTCCTTGTCTGTTTTGGTCAGTTTATACTGATAGACGTCATATACAGGTATATATATATATATATATATATATATATATATATATATATATATATAGTTATTTAGCCATAAAATACCTTCACTGGGGCCCAGAGTACAGATGGTGGGGCGCATGCCTTACTTATGGCTGAATCACATACCATCTCCAGTATCCTTGATTTTCCTTCAAACTTTTCCAAGAGTGATCCCTACGGAAAGACCAACACTATCTAACACGACCATATATGGTCCCCCAAAAATAAAAAAATAAGAATTTTCCATATTAAAAAAAACATTTTATTAGATATAAAAACTCAGATTATACAGTGAAAGTGACTACCTAGCTAAACTATGAACAGAAATGATCAAATATTAAATGCTACTCTAATGGTTAATTTTTTCAGCTTGAATATTAAATTCTCATTCGTTACTTAAAGTATGCAATTATTAGACCCTATCTTAACAATAAAAATTACAGCAGTATCTTCTACTAATATATTGGTCTATTATTCATAACAAAATTTAACTGGGGGCTGAAGCGGTGGCACAAGAAGTTAGGTATCTGCCTTGCACATGTTAGCCTAGGATGGATCACGGTTTAAGCCCCCAGCGCCCCATATGGTCCCCCAAGCCAAGAACGATGTCTGAGCTCATAGCCAGGAGTAATCCCTGAGCATCATCAGGCATGGCCAAAAAATTATTTAACTGCACGTGAATATTTATCTACCAGAAAACTTTAATAATTATTTTAAATACAATTTTAATATATAAACTTATAGGAAACATTTTAATATATATGTACAAATATGTAAGATGTTTAATCAGGTATCATAACTGGAATAAACATTGTCATATTCTAATATGTTCCCTACCATTCCACTTTCCAAGACATAATGATCAAATACTCTTCTGAAGCAGGTGTTACTTTTGACTACAATTAAATGATTGTACTATAGTCTTTAAACATTCCAAATAATTATGCATTACAGATAGTTTCAGTTTTCGCTATTATAAATAGCATACATTTCTTTGTATGATTGTTTAAAATGTAATTGCTAGTTTTTGCAGAAAGCTAATGTAAAATGAATAGTGTAAATTTTCCCCAAGTTTCTCCTTATGATAGCAGTTTTAAGACATTGTCAACAATATGCAAATTCTAAAATCTTTACTATAAAAATTAATTTGTAAATTTTTAGAACTTTTAAGTTACTAAATTTTAAAGCTGTCAAATGATTTCAATATTTTTAAAAGTAATATAAATATCAAATTCTTTACACTGTTATTCATTCATTTTTAGAAAGTGATATATATACATATATATATATTTTCAATTAAATATTTAAGTAGAGTTTAAGTTATTATTCACTATTTTATGTAGTAATATAAGAGTGTCTTTTGTATCTGAAATAAAACCTACCTAATTAATATTTCTGTGCAATTTTTTCTGCTTATATTTTTCTTCTAAAATCTATTTAGAGCATTAAATTTTCTTGTAAATAGGCAAAAGGACCAGTGAGGTGGTACAACAAATAGGCTGCTTGTCTTCCCTCTGACCAACTGAGTTTGGAGACCTTACAGTACATATAATTTCAGGAGCCTCACCAGAAGTGATCACTGAGCTCAGAGCCAGGGTATAACACTTTGAGCATCATATGATGTAGCACAAAAACTTAACAAAAAAGAAATGATGCAGTAGATTCATGTAAATTAATGTGAATTTTTTTCTTGGTCTAATTTTTTTTATTTAAGTATCTTTATTTAAGCACCATGATATGTAACATGTTTGTGTTTAGGTTTTAGTAATTAAATAAAAAGGCACCCCCTTCACCAGAGCGATAGCACAAGTGGTAAGGTCTTGATCACGCTAGCCTAGCATGGACTTCAATTAGATCCCTCTGTGTTCCATATGGTTCCCCAAGCCAGGAACAATTTCTGAGCGCATAGCCAAGAGTAATCCCTGAGTGTCACCGGATGTGGCCCAAAAACAAACAAAAAAATCTGTCAAGCAACTCTTGAATTTTCAATGAATACTAAAATATTGGACTTTATTATTATAGTACTACACATTTCATGTATTTATGTATAATTATTTCAAAAGTGAATGAGTGTGTGTATATGTGTGTTAAGGTTGCTGGATGAAAATTATTCATTATTGAAAAATATCAGACTTCTTATATATAGTGCAAGGCATCTGACAATTTCTCCGTCTACTTGGAGATAGCTTCAGATATACAGGTAAAAAGCTTAGTAGCAAAAAATGTTCCCATTTTATGTACAAATCACAAACCCATATTTTCCTCAGTTGGAGTTGATTTATGTCCATAACTCCCTCTTTAAATGTGATAATTTGCTAGAGTGACTCAAGAATCCAAAAAATGATTTAATTAAACTTACACATTTATTTAAAAAGATACAGATGAACAATACAAAATGGTACAAAAAAAGGAGTTTTGGGGTACTAAGTATAGTAGTCTCTTTAAAGATGCAACTGGAGAGTACCATTAGATAAGTTCATTAACCTAAAATTTCATCAAATTTCCTTCAAAATGTTGGGGGTTTTTGTTTTGTTTTTTATTTTAATATCTTTAAACATCGTGATTACAAATATGATTGTAGTTGGGTTTCAGGCATGTAAAGAACACCCCCTTCACCTTTGCAACATTCCCTCACAAATGACCCAAATCTCCCTCCTTCCCACCCCACCCTTACCCGTACTCTAAGCAGACTTTCCACTTGCCTTATTTATTCACATTGTTAGGATAGTTCTCAGTGTAGTTATTTCTCTAACTAAACTCACTGCTCTTTGTGGTGAGCTTCATGTAATGAACTGGACTTTCCAGCCTTGCTCTCTTTTGTCTCTGAGAATTATTGCAAAAATGTCTTTTATTTTTCTTAAAGCCCATAGATGAGTGACACTATTCTGTGCTTTTCTCTCTTTCCCTCTGAGTGAACTCATCATAATAGATTCTATATACATTCATATATAGGAAAATTTCATGACTTCATCTCTCCTAACAGCTGAATATTATTCCATTGTATATGTACCACAGTTTCTTTAGTCATTCATCTGTTAAAGGGCATCTTGATTGTTTCCAGAGTCTGGCTATTGTAAATAGCACTGCAATGAATATAGGTGGAATGCGGTGGGTTGAGGAGGAGGGTGATTCAAGAAGTTTTATATAGCTACATATTAATCTTGCCCAGTGGCCTGTAGATAAGACTATTAAGTTCTACTTTCTGATTATGGGTTTTCTTTAGTCCATCCCAGGAGTAATCTCTATTAAGAGTCCACTTTAAATCATCTCATCAGCAGAAAATTCAAGTGTGTTTAAAGGGTTTCTCATAGGTCAAAAAGACACTTCTATTACTCAGTGAATTCCAAAGATTTTTAAAGTTTTGTGTCAGATGCTGAAGACACAGACCAAATGCATTTCTTTTTGTTGTTTATTTTTTTGAAGGGTCACACCTGGCGATTCTTAGATGTCAATACTCATAATCAATCTTGGAAGGTGTTTGGGGACCATATGTAGTGCTGGAGATGATAATGTGGGTTACTCACTTGTAAATTAAGCACCTTACCCTCACTACTATCTCTATGACTCCCAAATTTATATTTCTTATTATATCACATTTGGTATTTGTTTTTTCTCTCTTTATTCATGCATGATTAATTATATTAAACATTCAGAATAAATCAAAAGTTATGTAGCAATAAAATACAAAAAATAAATCTAAGAATACATTTTTATTTTTCTTATAATGTCATTTTATATTCTGGAGAAATCATTTAATCCCTGTAAAACAGTGATCTTATTAGCATAAAAATAATATATCTGATTGTTTCAATATTTGTCATATTTCCCACCAATTTTAGCCAACAAAATGAGTTTATTTGGAAACAGTAACAAAAAGGTATTTAAATAGTACTTATTTAATGAATCACTTGTGTATTTTCTATATTCATAATCGGGACTGGCGAGGTGGCTGGCGAGGTGGTGCTAGAGGTAAGGTGTCTGCTTTGCAAGTGCTAGCCAAGGACAGACCACAGTTCGATCTCCCGGTGTCCCCTAGGGTCCCCCCAAGCCAGGGGCAATTTCTGAGTGCTTAGCCAGGAGTAACCCCTGAGCATCAGATGGGTGTGGCCCGAAAAACCAAAGAAAAAAAAGCCAAAATATTTTATGTGGAAAATATTTTATTTTATTTAAAAATACTTTATCTTATTTCACATGTGATAATCCAACACAAGGAAATCGGGTCTGGAGCAAGGTGCTCCACAGGAAGTAAACCAGGTCAAGCTTGAGAGGGAGAAACAAGAGTGGATAAGCCTGCCAGTAGCAGTCTTTTTATTTAAATACTCCAATCCACAATAGGAGGTGGGGAGTAGCATAGAAAAGGCTTATCTTGAGTTTTTCTACTTTAGGTCAGCCTTTTATATATAAAGAAATGAGGTAAGAGGAGCAAGGAAGCCAAGGAAGGTCTTAGTTTTGAATAAAAACAAGTTATGAGCCAAGAATCTTACATATTTTTATAAAAGTATTATTTAATTGAATCATCATGATACAGTAGTTCAAAATCAAGTTTCATTCATACAATGTGTGACCCTAAAAGCAAAATAAATAAATTAGATTTATGGATACTAATTCTCAGAAGTAATATAAAAGTCTTCTCCAGATCAGTCTTTTTATTTAAAATACATGGTTAACAGAATTGTCCATAATATAATAATTTCTGATATTCAATGTTCCAACACCAATCACGCCACCAGGATAGCAATTCCTTCACTGTTATCTGTATAGATTCCTGACTTCCCTCCAGCCTCCCTCATGGTAGTAGGAATACTTTACTTATTATCACTAGGTACAACTAAATAGTAATGAAATTAACATTAAGATTTCTTTTAAACAAAATTTGTGTAAGTTGTCATATCTGGCAAAGGGGGTATTATGCTATTATTAAACTATTGCTTGGTGAGCATTGATTTGTTGTTTCTGTTAGGCATTTGTGATTTATATAAGATGTATAAATCTAATTTTGTGTATTTATACTGAAAGTTAGCATTAAAATTATGAAGGTGTTGTGCAGTCCAAGACTTTGAGACTTTGTGGAGTTGGGTCGATTAGCACATATGGCAACAGCAGTGGTTCATGAGCATGACTGTAGAGACTTCTAAAAGTACAGACACGAAAGGTGGAAAGGAATCCTGTCCTGGCTCTGAAAGGTCCCTGGAGATGTTAGGCACAGAACATGTATTCCTAGAATTTTTGGCAGTTAGGAATCTCAGCAGAGATAAACATTTTATGTTTCATTATTTTTTAAATCTATTTTTTTATCTATACCAATTCTTCTGAGAGATGCCATAAAGGTTCTTTGTAACTCTGTTTTATTTTATTCTGATAAGTAATTCATTTCTGTCTTTTGGTTTTTAGGTTTTCTTTGGATAGTAACATATTCTTTACCTTGTCAAATGCAGAGTTTAATTTTGTGCCTTGTATGGCCAGAATTCCTTTACAAACTTTTTAAATCTTTATTTGGTCATTTTGTTTGTTTTCAACATTTTATTTTCTTTCAATTTTATGCTACACTAACACCTTTATGTTTTTCTAACAACTTTTCTTCTTAATTCCAAAATTAATCAGGCATATTATTAACAGTATATTATTAAAATGCATTTCTAAATTTTATCATTTTCTTAAACCTTTAGTATGAAGTTCGCATTTTTTATCTTCTGAGGATACTGTTTATTTTCTTCATACGGTATTTTGATTCCTTTAAAGTTTAATAATTATCAGAGTTTAAGTTTTTGCCTTTGCACCTACTTATTTGATTTGCTCATTCCTCCATGCAAAGGCAGCATGATGTATGTCTCCTGACTCAACCTGGAGCCTTTTAACTCTTCAATCTATATATGATCTAAGTCAGATAATGTATCTTCCCATCAAAATGCCAGTTTCTATTGCATTTTTATTGTTGAGTAGATAAAAATTGCAACTTTCTATTTTCATTACTTTTCTCCATGTATTTGTTATTCGCAGAACTACGGCTTCCAAGGTAAAATGAACTACTGTCAGTTTTCATGTTCCAAACTTACTATAAGATTATTTGGTTGCTTCTTAGAATCATTAAAGAAAGTAATATTATAGCATTGCTATATAAGAGGGCCTGAATGAAGTAACTCTCAGACAATACTGAATGATACTGGATTGACTATATGGGTTAACTATAGCTAAAAGACACAAGTACAGTATGAAATTGGGAAACAATGCATAATAACCTGTAAGGTAACAGGTTTACTCCAGTTATCTGGCTGTATTCTTTGTTCAGTCTGTTGTCTTACTACAAGAAATGGCTTTCTAATATCAAGAGCAAGTTCCTCAACCCCTTCAGAATTTAGCTATCATGGAAATTTCCAGGTTGAATTTCTCTAACCTCCCATGTCATTTTTTAGAAGTTAGAACAGTTCCTAGTAAAATAGAGGATAAAGAAGAAATCCCCTATGTAGGGGAGGAAGTTAGCATCAAACTAAGTTATACCTTATGTCACTTTAGTGGGAGGCACACCTAGTAGGTTTACGCAAGATTCAAATACAATATCAAATTTCAACATTTTATATACTTTATTTAAACTTAAATATAAATGGTATATTTGCTTTTATTATTGAATTCAAGTTTGATATAACAAAAATATGTTAACAACATTTTTACAGACTCTATTGTTTTTTTCTTTTTGAGCCACACCCTGTGACTCTCAGAAGTTACTCCTGGCTATGAGCTCAGAAATCACTCCTGGCTCAGGAAACCATACAGGATGCCAGGTATCAAACCAAGGTCCATTCTGAATCAGCCATGTACAAGGCAAATGCCCTACCACTGTGCTATTTCTCAGGCCCGCAGCCTCTAAATTTTAATACTATCAAGTTAAAATTTAAAATGATTTACCTAAAATATTCCTTTTTTTTTTTTTTGGTTTTTGGGTCACACCCAGTGACACTCAGGGGTTACTCCTGGCTATACGCTCAGAAGTCGCTCCTGGCAGGCACAGGGGACCATATGGGGAACCGGGGGATCGAACCACGGTCCAACCTAGGTTAGCACAAGGCAAGGCAGGCACCTTACCTTTAGCGCCACCGCCCGGCCCCGTTTTACCTAAAATATTCTATGTGCTAAATGAATTGCTTTCATATTTTATTCTAAATTTTCTGATTAATCTCTTTTTAATTTAAAAACCAAAAAGACTCAATACTGAGAAATCAAAATAATAATGTCTATTATCAAAGGAAATTATTTAGAAAACAATTTCAATCATAAACTCCAAGAAAAATGCTCTCATAAATTTTTCCATATAGTGTTTATTTTAAAAGAGAAAAATAATAAGAAATGAATTTCTCAAAAGTGTGAAATATAAAAAATGTTTATTTGCAAATATTAAACAATAATAGTCTTATTGATAAAAGTTCTTGAATTCATTCTGGAGTTTCTCTAATTTTTTTTTGGTTTTTGGGTCTCACCCGGCAGTGCTCAGGGGTTACTCCTGGCTCCATGCTCAGAAATTGCTCCTGGCAGGCACGGGGGACCATATGGGGCACCGGGATTCGAACCGATGACCTTTTGCATGAAAGGCAAACGCCTTACCTCCATGCTATCTCCCGGGCCCCATGTCTACATGTTTAACATTTTTTAAATGTAAAGTTGGTTCCCAGAATAAGACATCAAGTTGAAATTTTTTGTGTATGTGACATCTAATTCTGATTTAGAAGATTCAGAGGCTCTGAATTAGATGAAGGACCAATATAATTCTGATAACTAAAGAAGCAAGTATTAGGACAGTGTGTTTAAAGCAAATTATTATTAAATAATTATTTTTCATCATATACTATGATCAATATATGTTATAACATGCAAATAGACTTCTCATTCTATAACAAATATCAAAACTATGTGCTTTGATTATGAGAATTAAATTTTCTAAGTATAAATTACGTTTTCTAAACCTTTCAACTACAGAAATATTAGCCATTCCATTCAGTAACATACAGACTAGGCAATAGAGGGAATATAAACTTAAAAAACCCTTAAAGATTACTGTCCCAAAAACATAATACTAAGGAAACTTTTTTGCCATCACTGAAAAAAAATGGTAATATTGTGAAGGAGACCAAAAGTGAGGCTATATTTAGATATCTAGAGAATAAATTTGATTGGAATTATTTGGTATTTGAATGTTTAAGTGAAGAACTGTAACTCTGGTGTTCAACATTAAATTAAGAAAGAAAATAATTACTGAAATGGAGTATGTTCTATTAAAAAATTGATTTGAAATATCTTGACAATAATGTTCATTTTTAAATTTGATGATTCTAGACAATATCAATAGTACCTAAAAGTTACTATTGCAGATAAGGCACTTGCCTCACAGGTGAGGTGATTGACCTGAATTCAGTCCCCAACAAGCTCCCCTTTATTATCAACAACATTAATCTTTGGACACAAAGTCAGGAGTAAACTCTGGACATGGAAGAGTGTGATCCATAAGTCTATGCTAAAATGTATTAAAGACTATTTTCAATATTAGTGGAATAGTTACATTTGAAATACACGGGGCCTGAGAAATAGCACAGCGGTAGGTAGGACATTTGCCTTGAATATGGCCAACCCAGGACAGAGAGTTATTTGTTTCCTGATACCCCATATAGTACCCCGAGCCTGCCAGGAGGGATTTCAGAACACAGAACAAGGAGTAACCCCTGAGCACCACTGAGTGCAGCCTAAAATACCCGCCCCCAAAATACAAGTGCTAAGACATAATCTAGATTCTTTCTCAAATATATTTATGATTAGTCTGTTTCCCCATCACAATGAATATTCATTTTTAATCTGAGACAGAATAAAATTATGCAAAACTAAATAAATGTTGTCCTAATAGCAACCAGAGCAATATATTCATAAAAGTAGTTTTATGTCACCTATCTTCTTAAAAGTTCTGCATTCAAAGTCAACTTGTCTGTAGTGCTGATATATTTTGTTCATTACCATGCTGAGAACAGCATTGTAAAACACAGTATACACAGTTAAAAATATACATTTTAAAAAGTATCCCCCTTGCTATGTATTAAAAAACTTGCATAATCTGGTGTTTAAGTTCTTAAATCGTTTTTATCTGATTCTCAGTATATGAGGTCAACTGGGTTTCTTTTAATAATTCATATAGTCTTATCTCTTATCTAGACATATATAGTTTTCTATGCCTGGAAAAAGCTTTCCAGATCTCTCATGAATAATGTCTCACATATACCCTGTATTTTTACTGTAAGTATATTTTTAGTTTAAACCATTGTGATTTACAAAGTTATTCATAGTTAAGTTTTAATCATAAAATGTTTCAGCGCCAATCACACCACTAGTGTCAACCTCCCTCCACCAATATTACCAGAATCCATCCCATGCCAACTACCACTGCCACCACTTTGTTTAAAATTTTTTATCATGTCTTTTAACTGAAATCTATTTCACTGCTATCTAGTACTTGGTAAAGAGAAACAGAGAAGTTACTTTCCTATGACCTTGTATTTGCTCTAATTTAAATTTATCTTAAAGGTTATATCCATTTTTAATTATTAATGAGTCATAAATTCTATATGATATAAATAATAATTCAAACACATTCAAAATATATATATTTAAAAATGTTCTTAATTGTATGTCTAAAGCCCTGAAATTCACTTATAATAATTAGCTATTTTTAAATATGTTTGAGAAACTATGGACTTGCTTACGCTATTCTTTTTTTCAATATAACCTTTGTTCTGATTTTGCACAAAAAGTATTATTTTATGATTTTTTTTTAATTTTTATTTTTAATTATGAGAGCAAAGATGTAAAGAGAGAGGACAAGGTAAAGTTACAGTGGGAGGACAGTCACCCATAAAAAGAATTCAGCTAAGTCCCCTTGCTGGTATGGAATTCAGGGGTTTCAAAGTAGGCCGGCCATGGAGCAAAGCGGAGCGGCCGCGCTTTTTGGGTATGGGGCCTGGAGA
>PVKC010001170.1:0-53593 GCA_004027635.1 Crocidura indochinensis
TTTGAGCATTAATCTAAAAGTTAGTTGATATTTTTACTACTTTATTTTCTTACCATTTATATAGAAAACAACGCTTTTAATACATCTCATATTAACAAAAGTTGTGCATAAAAAATACCTAAAATAAGATAGTTGTGCTAGTTGCTAGATCTTTAATGCATTATGTAATATCAAGCCTACATATAAAACATTTTGGTATTTGAAAATAATGGGAATCATCATTACTTCTATATGAAATATTTAACCTTATTTTTCAAATAACATTGGTATCTGTGACTTAGTGAGGTCTGGCATACTGAAATTGAGAGAAGGACCATGTTTGGAGGGTCAGTTGGATGCAGTAAAAAGTGTGGCAGATGGTGACATAGTGTGTGGGAGGTAGGATGTTGTGAGGAGGAATGCACAAATAGAAATAAAAAAAAATTACTATAGGTGACAGCTGCTGGTGAGGAAGTTGACAGATTTTTCTAGTTTCCAAGTCTTTCACTACCATAAATTTGGAATTAGAAAACATGAAACCGGTGTTGGCACTTTTGATCTGTTTTGGCATCACCTAGACTTATTTCATTACCGTCATCAAAGTAATTTCCATGACCAAAAAACTGCTGAGACCCAACTACTTTTATCCCTTTTACTTTCATCTTACTAAATATTATTAATGAAAAAATTCACCTTCTTTAATAGCAAGAAAAACTATATAAAATTTATATTACAAGATTGTATTAAGTCTCATTATTACAATCTATTGTTATGATATCACAATGACAAGGACTTTGTGATACCAGAAAATTATGACCATAAAGTAGATAGATTACTTTGTTTAGTATACAAAAATCTCCTTTGAACATTGTCTGGAACATTGTAGTCATAAGTTACTGTTTAGGGATTTTGAATTATTCAATAAAATATCTTTCCCAGATCATAAATGTATATGTTTTATTATTAGGTCAAATTTAAAGCATTTTATAATAGACTTCTGTTGCAGAAAAAATATTTTTGTCAAACTTATGCAAACAAGATTATATGAGTTACAGATATTACATAAATGTATATATATATGTTCGTGTTCATTGTAGACAAAAGATAACTAAGAATAAAACTATAAATATAATATAAGATAAATCAAAATACTTATATTTCCATATTGTATTTATTTTATTTAGTCTAGATGGAATTAATTTTGTTTGAGCTAGAAAAAATTGTTACTCGGACCTTTTATTTTATGCTCTACTTTGAGATAGTGAAATTGATTTATCAGGAATTTCCTTGATTAAAAAATAATGAAATGGGGTGGAGCAGTGACATAGTAGTAGGGCATTTGCCTTGCAAGTGACTGACCTATGACTGACTGTGGTTCAATCCCCTGACGTCCCATATGGTCTTTCAATCCAGGAGCGATTTCTGAGTGCACAGCCAGAACTAGCCCCTGAGTGTCACTGGGTGTGGCCCCAAAAAACAAGAAAAAGGGGGGGGGGTAGTCATTGTCATACATCCTTGCAAGAGTACTCTTACTAATAACTTGTTACAGGTACAAACCTCTATGTCCAGAATTGCTTTTTTTGTCTTCCTTCCACTACTGGATGTGGCTCAAATCCCCACCTTCAAAAAAGAAAAGTCTTGGAAATGGAATTTTATATGGATATTCTTCAATATGTCTTTGACTTTGGAGTTCTCTGCATAAATAGCTGATCATCAGGATATTTCCATAAGAACATGCTTTGAAGTTTATTACTCTTTTTTTATGTTTTTTTTTCAGTCTTTTTTTCTGGCTAAGTGAATTTCTTCTTTTAGGTATCTAGTCTCTTTTTGGGAACTAGAATCTCTGCATTTTGATGGTGCTCTTACCTTCTCAAATTTGTCTCTGTTCTCAAATTTCTCTATGTTTTACAATAACTTTGGTTTAAAGAAACATTTTTTTAAGCTATGACACCACCTATCACGGGTTTGCCTGTTTGTAATACATTTATATATGAATGACTCTAACTAAATTCTGTAAAACTTTATCATATTCTTTATCTCATCATCATTTATTTATTTTTGGAATCAAGCTACAAATTTATTTTTCAAGACTTTTGCTCAAGTGTTAATCTTGGCTCTACATGGGGGATCATATGCCATGCTGTATATGGAACTACGTATGGTAGCATGTACAGCAAGCACCCTCACTCCTGTTCTATCTTTAGAAAACTTTGTTGCCTTTAAAATATTAAAATGTTAAATTAATATATGACAAGTGTTAATTCTGCATCTGAGAGTAATATTTATGTTTGTTCCAGGTAGAATCAAGATATATAGTTGTTTATGATAGATAATAGCCCTAAATATAAAACAATTTATATTCTATCTTACTTCTAGAGATCAGTATAAAATGTCTTTAGATCTGTGAAAACTGTAATAAGCTAGGCTGGAATTATTTTTATGTATTAATGGAATAGATTTAAATGGGGAAAGATTTGAGTAAATTTATGTGAAAATGTTTTATCCTACTCTCTGTGAATTTCTTCTTCTTTTTTTTTTTTTGGTTTTTGGGCCACACCCAGTGATGCTCAGGGGTTACTCCTGGCTATGCACTCAGAAGTCGCTCCTGGCTTGGGGGATCATATGGGAAACCGGGGGATCGAACCGTGGTCTGTCCTAGGCTAGCGCAGGCAAGGCAGGCACCTTATCTCCAGCGCTACCACCCAGCTCCTTGAATTTCTTCTTTATATAATTTTATTCATCAAATTCCAAGTGTTAGAATACCACAATATCAATTCTATTCCCTAGACATTTTAAGATTGCTAAATAGTCAAGGTTTAACAGCTGTCAAAAGCAATGGTTGGAGTTCCTTTTTAAAATAAATGGAACTTTAGAAAAATATATAGGAAACTAAGCTATATTTATTACATTTTTAAAAACTTGTTTATTTGGATTACAATCCAGAGTAGTTTTGTTATTTAAAAACATTATTATTAATCACAACATATTTTAATGCAACTTATTTATGCAATAAATTATTATTGCACTTATGACTTCTCTATATATAGTAACAAAATTGATTAATGTAATTTAAGTGGTAGTTTATCAAACTTATATGGAATACTTGATAACCAATTGATAATATAAAATAGTATAAAATTCCTATTTTTCTTTATCACTTGCTATTCTATAACAATTTTAGTTTATAGCAAGTAATGTTCTTAGAATTTTGCATCAGGAATGCTAATATTGATGCATTTGGAACTTAATTCATACAATGCCTTTGGAAAAACATCCTTTCACCTGTAATGAGGGAGATTGTTTTCCTTTTCTCCTGTACTGAGAATAATTATTTTATGTAGCAAACCTGGAAATTGTAGTTGACTACATTTTTAAATATAAAATAAATACTAGCAATATAGTATTTTAAGTATAGTAACTAAAATTATCTAGAAGTAAATGAAGAAAAGTTTTAAACAGAAATCTTTTTGGTTTTGTTTTTGGGCCAAACCAGGCAGCACTTAGGGTTTCCTCCTGGTTTTGAGCTCAGAAATTACTCCTGGAAGTCTCAGGGAACCATAGGGAATACCAGGGATCGAAACCAGATTCGTTCTGAATTCATTTGCATGCAAGGCTAACACCCTACCACTGTGCTATCACTCTGGCCCCTTCAAAAGAAATCATTTTAAAATAAATTAGCATTGATGATTTTTTACAACTTTCTTTAAATTTAAAGAAAGAGAAACACATTTCTGATTAATCATCTGTACTATAGTTGTACCTTAGAATATATTTCTGAATTATTTTTTTAACTGCACATAATACATTTTATTGAATTATCTTTATGATTTTAATGTTTAAAACTTTAGTAATTTAAATACTAGTACTCATTTATGCATACATAAACTTTATGACACTATTGTATAGGCACCAATGACATTACATTCATACCTTATTAAACTTAAATCCATTAAAATATGTCCTAGTAGGGCTGAAGGACATCTAATCTTCATTAAAGTTTCTATTATAGCAAAATATTAGAATTCTAACCGTGGAAAGAATAGAAGTATGTCAGCATTTAGAATCATTTGGTACTACAGGATTGAGAAATGTTTGTTACAGGTAGCTATTAAATTTGCAACATTTTAGTGTTGAATTAAAATTTAAATTTTTATATAAATAACATTTAATTTTATTATTGAAAATTGAGTATAATGGAATAAAAATGGCAAAAGAGGTATGTGGACTGAAGCAGAAACACAGGATATTGCAGAACCACTATATCTGGGAACAAACACTAACACAAAAATAATCCATACACATTGAAGGGGAATAAAAGAGGTTCAGGAAAATCCCACTACAAAGCTTCTGCTACGAGCAATAGGCATTAGTAGGAAATCAGCCCAGTTGTGGAAAACAAAGCAGAAAGCAGTGTCTCCCTAAAATCCTAGTTCTTTATTGAGGGGGCAAAAGAACAACAATCCAAAAGGCGCTTCAATCCAAAAGTTGTTCTAGTACTATGAGTGACAAGCATCATCAAAGAATGATTCTGAACCGAGTGTAAACTTGATTATTCCAACATCTCCCCTTTCTAAATTTTACAGAGAAATGCATAAATATGTGGCAAATTTTTGCTGATTTCTGAGTTATTGTCAAGGTGACCTATGAACCCACCTTGGAGCAAATAGTGCCACAGCATTACTAGGGCCTGTTCTGGTTAGAAAGTTGATTCATGTTGTTGTTGAGGAAATAATGCCAGTTCCAATCATCAATGATTGGCTGAAATCCAAATGACTGAATTCTAAGTCAAGTCACTATGATAAATATTAAGAGTGAAAGGAAGGGACCCGGAGAGAGCACAGCAGCTTTTGCCTCGCAAACAGTCGATCCAGGACCAAAGGTGGTTGGTTGCTTTGAATCCCGGTGACCCATATGGTCCCCCGTGCCAGTCAGGAGCTATTTCTGAGCAGACAGTCAGGAGTAACCCCTGAGCACAGCCGGGTGTGGGCCAAAAACAAAAACAAAAACAAAAACAAAACAAAACAAAACAAAAAGAGTGAAAGGAAAAGGGCCTCTGTAACAGGAAAAAAAAAATCCAGTTTCCATTTCTATTTGATAGGAATTTCACTTCATACCTAAAATTTCTCCCATTTTATTGCAACTATGCAAAAAGAACATTGCCACACATGCTATTGGTGCTTATGATGGAAATAATAACAAATCAAACAATTCCTTTAGCTAGATCTATCAGAAAAACAAACCTCAAGAGTTATTTGTGTACTAGAAATTTCTACTAAATATATCCAAATAAAAGGGGTGTGGAAAAACTACATTCACTTAAGTTAATGAATAATAAGAATTGCATCTATTAAGGACATATACCTAAACAATTATACAAAGAAAATATACATATTTCCTAAGGCTTGAGAGGTGGTGCAAGCTGTAAGACATCTGCCTTTAGTGTGTTAGCCTAGGGCGAACAGTGGTTTGATCCCCCGGCTTCCCATATGGTCCCCCAAGCCAAGAACTATTTTCTGGTTTGGGGGCCATACCTGGTGATGCTCAGAAAAAAATATATATGTATGTATGTATATATACATATTTCCTTTAAGTCTTCTGAAATACTCTAAGGGAAGAAATAAAATCCAAAATACAGTTTCAGTGATGTGGAATCTGTACAACTCACAGAAATTATGGATTAGAAAATGTCCTTGAGTCGAGAATTTTCAAAGATAAAACTAGTTGTTTCATCTAGTTGTTTCATCTTTCAGTGATCCTTGCAAATGGAGGTGGGCTACATGGGCCTTTAAGAGCAATCAGCACCAGTGTTGACAGCATCTTCTTCCCGGAGCTGAGGCAGAAAGTGGGCTAGGGTTAGGGAGTATGTTCAAGTTCCTTAGATAAGAGTTAAAAACTGATGCTAAAAAGAGTTTAATAGGGAGACATAACTAAAAAGGGGGATGAGATATCAAATGAAAGCAATAGCAAAGGTTTTTTAAAGCTGGTGAGGGAGACAAAAGACGGGCTATATGCAACAGGAAAGACAATACTACATAGATAGACATTTTGTAAAATGCAGTCTTATATTAAAAGGCATTAAAAGTTGGCCATCACATACTAACACACACACAAACACACACGGACAAGGACAGACATTGAAGACATATCCATAGGTTGCAGTAGAAAAGCTGACTCAGGTTGAATTGATCAGTGTACTTCAAAAATATGAAGCTGCTGGTCAGATGGAAAAGTTTTTCAATTTCTAGAAAAATCTACATTGCTGAGGGAAAAACCTTCCTGAAAAGAGCTTCATGGATTAGAATATGCATAGATCATTCTTAAAACAATCATAATTTTCAAGTCTAGAATACTAAGTAATGTGATAATTATAATTCTAAAAGGAATCTACATCATGGTGTACCGTATGACAGGTCTTAAACATCCAGGTTCCATTCCTGTAAGCAAACTGAAAACAAAGGCATTATGATATAATAGAAAATTAGCTTGGATTGACAATATGTGGCAAAAACATACTCAAGGAATGAGCACAATAGTAAGAGTCCATGGCATGAAGAGACCTATTAATTTACATCTTTGAATTTTTATGCATTAATCCTTTTCTTAACATCTACAGATAAACACAAACATTAGATCATATTAGGAAGCATATTCACATGAAAATGACAAATTTAAAATATTTGTTAAGACATTATATTGAGTACTGTATTAGAAGTCTAATAGAATATAGCATTATAATGTGAAACAAATACATTTTATCTATAACTACAAGGACATCTAAAAATGTTAAGTAATTATTATAATAATAGTAGTATTGAGGGGCCAGAGCAGTGGCACTAAACAGTAAGGTGTCTGCTTGCATGTGTTAGCCTAGGACGAACCAAAGTTTGATCCCCAACATCCAATATGATCCCTCATGCCAAGAGCAATTTCTGAGGGCATAGCCAGGTGTAAGTCCTTAGCATTACCGGAAATGGCCTCAAAACCAAAATAATAATAATAATAATAATAATAATAATAATAATAATAATAATAATAATAATAATAGTATTGAAATAAAGGAGCTAAAACAATCTATAGAATATTGTTTGTGAGTCCATGGCTTCCAAATATATATATGTATTGTGGTTAAAGCATTAGACATCTATAACAGTTAGCTGAATATCTGTTTAATCTTAACATCTGTATCTGTTGCTGCAGGTAACTTTTACTAAAAAATCATATAAGTTTCTGAAGATTTCACAGACAAGGTGGAGATTCCTGAAACTTCTTGATCATCAAATTCAAAACAATGTTGCTCTGCTGTATTTGTAAAATAGGCTGTATAATGACCTTTTCCATTTCACTATAATGGTTCAAGACAGAGGATAAGCTGTATTTCAAGGTTTTCCTTAGAGTTCATAGTGTTCTGTGATAAGTCAATGTTTTCTACAGTAAAGTCCACTTAGGTGTGTAGTTTTTTATCCACTTGCTTCCATATGAAAACTACTTTAGATATATTAGAAGAATAGGTGGCAATTTCCAAATTTTAGTCTTTTTTAGAGAATATTACTGTGTCTTGCAATGACTTTAATAAACACTATTATTGCTTCTCAGTTCTTTGAAAAATAGTTTATGACAACCTTGCAATACACATTTATGTGTAGATGGCAATGGCAAAGATAAATGCATAAAAATTTAAATTCAAAAATTCAAATTCAAATGTGATAGGTGAGGCATTGAACTCTGGATTTGATCTGGCCTTTGAAAAGCGTAGTAATAATAGAATTATTAAACTATTTATGTATGCCAAGCTTACCTTTGTGGCTTTTGCATCAACAAGATGGTCAATATTTTCCTCTTTATATCTGTTCTGTTATCAGATTTGTTCAAGTCTTGATGATGACCATCCATCGTGAGTGAAGTTCATGTGGATCTTGTTGATTTTGACCTGCAAAGTGGTCATTCAACTTTCCATTAGCTTTTAATTTATTACATTAAGATGATTAATTTAATATATTTTGTGTTGATAAATCTGTTAGGCTCTGCCTACAAGGTTTTTAATACTTTATCAAATTCTTCTGACACTGTACATTTATATCCCTATGAATTTAACCTGATAATATCCTCCTCATAATGGTGCTAGTTAAAATAACAAGTTCAACATAGGATTTTACACAGGCATTGTAATATTGAGTTCATGTAGTACATGTTTTATAAATTAAGAAGTCTGTGATAGCTGGACCAGTTCACTCATCTACAGAAGCAAGTTTCTAGAACTAGTCATTTTCAGTCTCAATAATCTGCCTCAGTGTGAGGTGTCTGTTTACTGTACTAGTTACTTGTTCAGTTCCCAGGCTGTTTCTTGCTCTCATCCTCTACAGTAGTCTATTGGGTCTGAGGGGAGACTTGCAGTATAAGTTTTGGAAGGTTCTTTATCATGTACTAGTGTTGGTGATTTTTATATGAGAGAGTCTAAATCTGACAAGGCATAGTCGGATCCAGAGTTTCTTGGCAGGGTTTTTCTCTGTGGAAACATAAGCATATACTTTTCCTAGAATGAACAGATTACTATCAACACATTCATTATCCATTTCTACACGAATAGGTGAATTGTTGTTTGTTTGCTTGCTTTTTACCTGTTTTTAGAGTGTCTTTCTGCAGCTGTGTAGGACTCATTTTGTTGTACATTCAAGAGGTTTAGTGAGCACAGTGTTATGTATGACAGGTCATTTGGTAGCATGCCCTTTTTTCTGTATTTTAATAATTGAGTTTTTGAGGTTTTGTGAGCTCTTTCAACTATGCCATATGTCTGTGAATAATAGGGGATTCCAGTGATATGTTTTATTTGCCATTCTTTGCTAAATTTTTTAAAAGTTTTTCTTGTGTAGGTAAGACCATTGTCTGTTTTTATGGATTTGGGAAACACAGGACAGAAAAGCATTGTATTATAAAGTTGCAAACACCTTTCCTCTTTCAGAACTCACCAGTGTTGCCAATATGAAATGACATTATGTATACACAGCCACCTGGAAATAGTGTTTCTTTGGAAAGAAGTCATTATGTGTAATATCCATTTGACAATGCATTTGTCTGTACACTTCAGGGGTTTGCCCAGCTACAGGTTTACATTTATTAGCAATCTGACTGGCTTGCCTCCATAGGATATGTTAGTTTAAATGCAGATGGTGGGCATTTCTAAGAAGGATTGTATGTTGTTCTGCAAGTAATTTAAATATTGTCATGTATAAATGGTCTGTAGTTTCCTTGAACCATTATTCCAGGTAGGCCAGAATGTGCTCTTATGTGACAGGAAAAATTACCTCAAGATAGTCTTACAGAAAAGCTAAAAAACTTTGAGCTTTACAGAGAGATGCTGAAGACAAAAAGCACATATTCCTTGCAGTCTATAGGGTATATCTTGCAATGCCTAATTGTGAGGCCAGTATTTTAAAGCAATCATAGAAACTTCAGCTCCAGAATCAAAAATACCTTCAAATTCCCTTCTCTGATTTGTTTGTTTGTTTGTTTGGGCCACAACAGGTGACACTCAGGTTTATTTATTCCTGGCTGTATACTCAGAAATTGTTCCTGGCTCAGAGACCATATCGGATGCTGGGGATCAAACCTATTTCTGTCCTGCTCTGAATTTCAAGGGTTAACATTGAGTTTTCTTCTTTAAGCTTAGCACTGTAGCCTATTAACAAATTATCAGAGAAATCAATATTTGTACTTCAGAAACATCCTAGTTTAATGTGTTATAATTTGTCAGACATAACAGAAGAAGGTAATATAATTTGAGCTATGCTTTCAACTTTTTTAAAATTCCAAACTGTGGGCACTGAGTAAAAATTATTATTTCTCCAATGTGGTCAGAATTTATAATTTCCAGATGAACAGAAATGTCTTTAATAGACTACTTCTACCCCTTATCAAGACCACAGTTCCTGAAAGAATCATCTCTTTTATGCCACTGTAATAGCAGTGGACTGGCTTGTGATTATTTTCTTCAGAGTATGGTATATACATAGCAAGCCTTCTGAAGCAACTGGCACTCATAAGTTTATGCTTTTGGGTTTTCTTGGGCCAAACAGGGAAGCTGACTTATTGATAAAAGGTTCCCTGAGTTTTGAAGCCTTGGATTGGACCCTGACCCTGGTTAAACATACCAGGAGAGGTTTATTAAGTCTTAGCCTGGGGGAAAGTTGGCCTAGGAGCTGGTGCAAATTGTTTTTCATCCTACAGTTTCTATGTGAATGCTTGTTTTGCCACATTTAAAATCTCTAACCTGAACTTCTGGGACTGGGTTTGAACCTCTTCACCAGTTACTTATGACACGATAAGATGCTAAACAATATCTAGCCATTGGAATCCTTTGTCACACATCAGCCAAAGTTGAGTTGGTTTCCTTGTTCAGAGTGTGCCTTGTCTTTTAATAGGTTGATTGTATCCATTCTGGTTCCTGTGTAGAGCAATGATTGCTAAGGGGGAGTAAAATTGCCCAAATATAGTATTTCTTCAGTCATACAGAAATCCCATGACATATACTATATCTCAAATGGGACATACATAGCCTGTCAGTTTTCCTTGTCATTTTCAATGGCTAACGTTTTTGTCAAGATCTTTTATATTTCCTTGCATTCAACCTTTCTCCAGATAGCTTCTGTCAATTTCCAAGAAATACTATGTATGACTCTGAAGTAGACTGAAAGATATTTTTATAGCATCTCTTAAATTCAGCATCTGCTTCAACATTTCCCAAGCACTCAATGCGATCTCTGATGAGTACGAAACAGTATGAGGTAATGTCATCTCTTTTTTATGTGTTCAAAAAAGCCCCTTCTTCTATCAAACAGTTCATAAGACTGAAGTCATCTTTCCATAATGATCTCGGATTAGTTTCATCTACATCATAAAACCACATTTTTACTGTAACAGTTGGGAAGCACTCATGCAGCTCCTATGAATGACATTATAGTCCTAAGGGGTCCACCATCCACCATCACTCTAGATGGTAAACATGGTAGTTTCCACCCAAATAAAACAATGTCATGCTATTTTTTGCTTCCAATGATGCACTAGGTCTTATTTTTCAGGGGATGTCTTATTTTTTCATAAAGAATACTGTACATATTTATCATTAAAATAAAGAAAAGGAAATTTATTTTCTGTATGTGGTATGTTGTCAGGACTCCACGTAACTTCACTGGTTTCTAGATGCTAGTTGGGGACTAGTTTATTTATAAAGTAATTTTCATTCCAAGACAGAGCCTGTGGGACTTATTTTTAGTGAGAATTACTTAGATTTCACCCAGAAAGAAACCTGTAAATAGATCTTATTTTCTGAGAATTTTTTTTTCAGGGAAAGATGGTACAAGCATGTTTTTGTAAATCAACAGAGGTATTTGGTGTGTTAAGCCTACATAGGTTGAGACCTACTTGTTTCCTTGATGTGAGGATTTGGTCTGTGTCTGTGTTCATACCACACAATTTGTAAAATTGTGCTAGGGGAGTTGCAGAGCTTATTCCTCGTTCTCTATGGAGTTGCAGTGAGAAAGGGTAGGGGACAACTTATGGATCTTGGTTTCTCAGTCAACATCCATTTGTACTGTCACTAGTTTATTTTTAGCATTTGTTTTATTTAGTATAGTAACCGTTGCTGCTGGAGATTCCTCTGCCTAGAGCCAGTGGGGGTGGTCAACTACCAGCTTCAGCACTTCCGTCTTGAACACGTTACTACTGGGAAAACACGTTTGATTTCTGAACTTGGAGACATTTTAGAAACAATTGAAAGCATTTCAGAACAGTTGGAAAATTTCAGAAAGCTTGGTTTGTGCCTCTCACATTGTTAGGCACATATAAAATATTATACCTGTAAATATTACCAGAATAATCAAAATATAACATACTATGCCATTTATTTTGACTGTTGGAATACAGAAGTAGCAATATACCTAAAAAGAGGCCAGGGTTCCTTGACCCACGCCAAGCCATAGTTATAATTTTGCACCAGATAAGAGCTAAATACAAAATCCTTGATGGAATTAAATATTTGAGCAGCCATGAAATCACCCCAGTTATAAATCTCACCAGTTATAAACAGGGTTCTGTTAGGGTGCTAGGTGAAGCTGAAGTCCCATGCTTCAATCCCAAGAGATTGGGCAGATGCAGGTCTAGGAACAAATGGTGACACAGAAAATAATCCACACAGATTAAAGGGAAATAAAACAGGGGCCTGGTGGTGGCGCTGGAGATAAGGTGCCTGCGCTAACCTAGGATGGACCGCGGTTCGATCCACTGGTTCCCCATATGGTCCCCCGTGCCTGCCAAGAGCGACTTCTGAGCGAATAGCCAGGAGTAACCCCTGAGCGTCACTGGGTGTGGCCCAAAAACCAAAAAAAAAAAAAAAAGGGGAAATAAAACAGATTCGGGAATATTCCACCACAAGCCTACTGCTGCTAGCAAGAGATATTAGCAGGCATTCAAACCAGCTGTGGAAAATGAATCTGAAAGTAGTTTCTCCATAAGACCCAAAGTCTTTATTGGAAGTAAAGATCACCCTTTTGGGTGGATAACAGGTATGCTCAGAAAACAATACAAAAGGTGTTTCAATCCAAAACTATTTTTCAATGAGTTCAATGAGTGACAAGCACCCATGAAAAGATTTCCTGGTTGGAATGAAAATCCAGTTATTTCAACAGTGGGCAACCCTTCCCCCAATGCCCTTTTACAAACCAAGCTTTCTCTTGAGATGTTAATCCCACCTGGATGAACAGATCAACCCCCACCTAGGATGGGGAGGGCTGTTTTAAATAAATAATAAAAAGTCTGGCTTAGGGGAGGATAAAAGAAGCAGTAAAATGACAGAAAGACAAGGCTTAGAAGCATAGGCCAGGGAGAGCTTGTCAAAGAAAGCAGATTTTAGAAAGATTCCAATGACTATTTTAACTGCTTGTAAAATATTTTCTCTGCCATTAACATGAATCTATAGACCCACCAGCCAAATAGGTTAGAAGCAGCATGCCAGAGGAGGACTCATTTAACATGTAAATTTGTTTATACTTTTTATTTAACAACTGGACTCTAAAAGAGACTTATTCAACAGACAATCTCAGTTGGTTTCTTGGTACATACAGAGTCTGACCCAGCACTTCAAGGAGTCAACCCTGAATATAGATTCAAAAGTAAGTCCATTAAATTATAAAAACGGCCTGTCTTTACCATGTAGAAATATAAATACCCAATTTATTTTTAATTTGATTAACATAGCAGTTAAATTGAAACATATTATAAATTTTCAACTTCATACTTTTACATTTTAGCATGAATAAATTAAATAAATTATTTATTGTGTAATTCAAAATCATATCATTCATAATAATTAAACATAATTTTAATACATAAATGTTAAAATATAGTTAATAGCTATAGCAATTGGGCAATAAACTTGAATGCATGTGTTGTATGTAGGAGACATAATTTCAATCTCTCTTATCATATGGCCCCACAAGCAACTCACAGAAAATCAAAAATAAATAAGCCAAAATATAACTCAGAAAAAAAAGAATCACAATAGGATTTTAATGTCCCTGTAGAATAGGAAAAGACACAGTTATCCAGATCCATTGTTTTTGAGAGTAAGTAGAATTCACGAAAATAAGATTATTTGCATAATTAGGAGATAACTAAATGTTCTGTTCATATTGAAATAGATTCTTGATTGAGATTTTTATATCAGCAATAAAACTTTTATTCTGTGAAAATTTTAAAAGAACACATTGACTTCATTTGCTTTACAGAGTTTTACTATTTTTGCTTTTATATGAAAGATTGAATAAATAAGGCACGTTTTAATTTTAAATATATAAAATAATTATCATTTTATTTACAAAAACATATTTTAATATTGTTATGAGTAAAATTAATTTCAGAAATGCAATAAAAATCTTTTACATATTGAAAATCTCACCATATTCACTTCTTTATCAACGTTCTTTTGGTTTGTTTGTTTGTTTTGTTTTTTATCAACATTCTTACAATCGAAAACTGATACTAAATTTATTTTATTAATCTAATTATGTATATGTCTTAATAAATTTTAATCATATCATGGACAATCACCAAATAGGTCATTTGTAACAGCTGTATATAGTTCAAGCATGTATATTAGTAAAGAAGGCAATTTACTTTAATAGCTTGTCATTTCTTTTCTAGTGATATGATTTTAGTTATTTTATTTGTCTCTAGATTTTATCCAAGAAAAGTTTTATCTCAAATTAAAATTTGTTTCTAAAGATATTTTTTTTTTTTTTTTTTTTGGTATACTCCCTAAAGTTTCCAAGAACTTGTTCAGGGACTAATTATTGGTACTTTGTTTGTGAATTGATCCTAGCTGTATTGGGGGAACATGTGGCATTAAGTAAAACCAATATCCATATAGAAACAAGATAACTTTGGCATAATTTCCCTGGCCATGAAGGGCAATTAGGGAAAGTTTGTCTGATGAGAACGTGTATATATAATTTACCTTGTGGTGTGGCACAGTATACATTTATGTAAGACATCATTTGCTATGGTTTTTATCAGTTCTTAGTGTCATCATCAGGGAAAATATATACAAGTGATAACACATAATATGTTCAAAGAGTTTAAGCTATATTCCCATTATGACCAATTTGTTTTTTTTATAATGCATCAAGGAGCAAAACAAAGCTTCTAATAACAGATGATAGACACACACAGTTCGAAAGTAAATAGATATGTGAGTACAAGCATACCTGTGTATATGGATGCATAGAATGAAGTAATTTAAAGGAGTTTATTTAAAATTGAGATGTCTTTTGCACAAAGCATTAAGACAGATGTTTCTTGTGCCTATATTTGAGCTAGGTTTGAACCAAGTACTCTATGTAGTCTATAAAGATGCCAGGAATGATTCTGAGCACAGAACTAAGAATAAGCATTGAGCACAAATAGGTGTGACTCTGAAACAAAAAATATAATTTAGAGTCAAGATAATAGTAATGACAAAATAATATGACTGAGTCATAAAGAATTTGCAAAATGCTTGAAGAAAGTTAAACACAGTTGTCATTTAAGATATTTGTGGAGGGGCTGGAGAGATAGTATGGAGGTAAAACGTTGGCCTTGTATGCAGAAGAACAGTGGTTCGAATCCTGGCATCCTATAAAAAAAGATATTTGTAGAAAGATCATATCTGGCTCAAAGAAGAGAATGCTACATCAGTATGCTTTGGTTATTCAGAGAACATCAGGGAATTCATTTGGTTTGTAACAGAGTGGATTAGACAATGACTATTTAGAAACCAATCAGAAAAGCAATGATTATCAGTTTTCTAAAATAATGGGAATACAAGGTCTTAAGATTACTAAATGACTCCACCATATCATATGAAATATGATACCATAGTAAAGTTTGAAACAGCATAACATATAGTTTGAAAATGAATTGCATTGATAAGAGATTATAAACAAGAAATAAACACTCCAGTTAACAGGTAACTGAAACTTATAGAGTAAGAAATAATGGTGGTTCATTCCATGATAAAATGTTCAGATTTTGTGTTTTTACTTTCTGACAGAATACACATGATCAAAAAGAGAAGGTATTTATAACTATATTTTTCATGTTTAAGTTAAAGTGTCTGTTTTTTAAGCAGTTTCTTAATTTATTAATTGATTGGTTTTTGGGACACCCCGTGTTGCTCAGATATTACTCCTGTGTATGTGCTCAGAAATAGTCCCTGGCAATCTCTGAGGACCATATGGGATGCCAGGAATCTAACCAGGTCAGTCTCAGTTCGGCCACAAGCAAGGCAATGCCTTACAGTTGAGCTATCTCTCCCGCCCCTTAAGTTAGTCTCTGCATGTTTTTAAATTTTATTTTAGTTTAAAGCCTTTTGAATAAGAGAATTATTCATAGTTGGGTTTTTAACAGATAACGGTATGAGACAATCTCACCAACAATGTCATCCTCCCTTTACCAATGTCCCCAGAGTACATTCCATTTTACAACCTGCCTCCCCATCCTACCATCAAAACAGGTCCATTTTTCATTTTGAGTTTTAATATTTGGGTCTCATAGTTTCACTGTTTTTTATTCTGGCTAAAATATTTAGTTCTTTTCTTTTTTTAAGAACACAGATTTATCTGAGACTGTTATTTTATTTTATCTTTCTCCTATGGAAATAGATACGTTTTTCTTTGATTTTGTTTTGTCATGTTAAAATAGGATCCAGCAGTAGTATTAGACATAAAGTATTTTGAAAAATGTAGATTTTTAACACAGTCAGTAGGAAATATCTTAAAATAATACTATTATAGAGGCCAGAGCAGTGGCACAGGGGGTAATGCATCTGCCTTGCCCATGCGAGCCTAGGATTGACAACAGTTTGATCCCCCAGCATTCCATATGGTCCGAAAAGCCAGGAGTGATCTCTGAGTGCATAGCCAGGAGTAACTCCTGAGCATCACTGGGTGTGGCCTAAAAAACAAAAATAAATGAATAAATAAAAAATAAAAGAATACTATTATATACTTTATAATTTGCAAATAAACACACCTAATTGGCAATAAATATAGACTATTTAAAATATTAAGCTATAAATATAGACATAATTAAGTCATTGAAAATAATTGAAATCACTAGATTCAAATATCCAAGTTTAAATATCATAGTTTATTTCTGACAGGTTAAATGCAAAACGAACTATGGATATCTGGGGGAAATATTCTGTGTGTCTTAGATAAAGATATGTTACTTATTAACCATTGTCAGGTCATCTAGTGAATAAGAAGAGCTCACATCAAAGATCATAAAAAAACATTTAAATCACTGAATTAAATGAGTCTGTTTTTAATGCTAAGTCTTGAATAATAGAATTTGGCTGCTATTTATCATGCAAGTGTGTAATAGTTTTGCATACATGTATGCATTTCTCATTCATTTTTGATTATCTTTTACATAGCCTATTATAAATTAATTCCTTTACTTCAAAATCCAGGAGAAATATAACTTTTGTCATGTCATATATTTCTGTGGAATAGCTATTTGTAAGACTTTTTATCCTGATGTATCTTTATATAAATATTTTCATTATTATCAGTCTGAATACATCCATTTCAACGAATGTTTAAATGTATAAAGATCTTAACCATTCCTGTGTATCCCAGATTTTGACAAAGTTTATTAATGATTTGAGTGGTGTTTTATTATACAATATGATTTTGGCATTTTATAAGTTATTGTTTGATAAAGCAAGGACATTTTTCATTTAGCCTCACTGAATCTACTACTAACAATTTTAATTTCTTGATTTTTTTTAAACATGCAAAGCATGCTCACACTAGAGTCTATACTGAACAGGTATGACCTTTTAAATATCTGAAATGGTAACAGCCTTATCTCAATATATCTCAATATATCTCAATATATATATATATACATATATATATATATATATATATATAAAGCACCTCAGTGTATCAGATATACAAAGCTTACAAAGACAATTTTAAATAAGAGTTGGCTAAAAAAGACAGTATACAGCTTTTAAAAATATAAAATTAAACTTTTTATATAACCAGCTTATGTATCTTTTACTGATTTGGCTTCCTTAATTTTTAGAATTTATTTCTCCTCATTTTTATTTTCTGAAGGCAAGTAAACATTTTTGAAATGAATCTAAAATCTGTCATTTGTTTATTTATGAGAACTTTGGTCAAAAGTTAGTTAAGAATCTGAACATTAATGACTGCAGTGACATAAGGAGTTATTTTCCATCTCCATTCATCCAGATTCTGCTATTTCCCATTTCCAAGGGTAACTGAGAATTGAATGAATCATGAAATGATGTCTTCCCATAGTATATCTGAAATGGTTCCAGTGGATGAGAGAGTTAATATTGCGAGAACATATCTGTGAGCAAAATCTACTACTTTACAGTTAAAATGTTCTTTCTAGAACCTTTGATGAATAAGTTTGATGCAACTGACAAAATGTATCATACACTTGATCATTAAGGTGAGTCAAAATAATGGTTTATCAAAAATATCAATCAGTTAGAGTCAGAAAACCATGTCTTTTTAAGCCCTTTTTTTAGAAAGCAGTGAAGTATTATGTAAATTGTTTTCTTTAACTTCTTAAAATGTCTTCAAATGGCCAGTAAGTTAGCAAATAGTTGGTTAATTTAATTAAAAATAAAGCTCAATAAAACAAACACTAATATAACTTTATAAAACTCAGTAATTTATGATACTTTTGGTTATAATTGATTGATATTTCATATACATCTGATAAGCTTTAAGATCTAAGATTATCATACTAGATAAATGGCTATAATTGAATGACCTGATTTTTCTGGTGTCTTTTTTATAACTCAATTAAATGAAAGTACAGGTTGCTTTACAATGTTACAAGAAACTTTTTATATTTTATTTTATAATGTTGATATATAAGGTAAAAAGAATATTGATATTGTATTTATATATAATTATATATTATACTCAATTTAGGGAAGAGAAGTATTTGGGTCATATAATAATTAATAATAGAAGGAAATACATACAAATAAAATTTTCACACAAACTACTGTTATTTCTACTACCTGGAATTGCCTTTGTCATTGGTAAATCAAATTAGATTGTGATTCCGGGGCCTAGGAGATAGCATGGAGGTAAGGCGTTTGCCTTTCATGCAAAAGGTCATCGGTTCGAATCCCAGTGCCCCATATGGTTCCCCGTGCCTGCCAGGAGCAATTTCTGAGCATGGAGCCAGGAGTAAGCCCTGAGCACTGCCGGGTGTGACCCAAAAACCAAAAAAAAAAAAAAAAAATTAGATTGTGATTCTAATTATGACACTAACAAAATAAGGAATAATACTAAGAAATTTTTAATAAAAATCTATAGAAAGATATGTCTAGACTTCACTTTTCAAAAAATATTCTATATATTATGACATTTTTAAGTGTTTGTACATACTTCTCTTTTTAACAACATTCTGTGACTCTCAGGGTTTTCTCCTGGATATACACTCAAAAATCACTCCTAGTGTGGCATACCATATGGGATGCAGGTGAATTGAACCTTGGTCTGTACAGTGATAGCAGTGTGCCAGGAAAGTTCCCTACCTCTGCACCACCACTCAGCCCTTGTTTGTACCTATTTATATAATCCCAATTACATATTTGAGAATACTGCATAGAATATATAATTCCTTACAAATTCTTAAAATTTACATATTAAAAAGTTTTTAAATCATAAGCAACCATTAAACTTTACATTTATGTAATTGCATAAAACTGTAAAATTATAAACTCACTTTCAGTATTACTCTTCAAAAACCTTTTATCTTAGGAGAGTTGTTTAACCACGTAGAGCTTATTTAGAACAATAATATTAAATTATACTAGACACATAGTAGTGTGAAAAAATAACACAATGAATTGCATTGTATTCTCTAACAATTAAATAAAATTCTAATCTGATTATCTGATTTTGACAGCAAATTAATACATCGTCAAGCATTTTATTGGAAAAATAAAACCTAGCTATATTTTTACACTTAAAATTATTCCTTAAGCCTTCGCAATGTTTATTTTCCTCATACATATGAAGAGTAAAGTTTACTTTATTAAAGAATATTATAATACATTAACTTCCTATTTACACTTAACAATTTTATTGCAATTTGTCATAAAATTTTGATAATATAAAGTCTATAATTATAAAATAGTACTAAAACATTTTAGCCTTGTATTTTAGCTTGAACATTAATATGCTCCAGCACATATCATCATTTTCAATATATAGTTTTTAAATCCATGCTACACATATTGATCTCTGTTCAAACTTTGAGAAAATAATACCATGTCAGCCAAGAGATGTGTGCTTTAAACTAACAGTATAATTTAATTTTTTCCTCAAGTCATTCTTGATGATTTGTACATATTTTCATATATATTAATCATTTTGTATTTAAATTGGGCTACTGCATATTTACAATTATAATCTTTTCCATTTAATTTGTACAAAATAAATATTTACTATATTATTTTGAATTATAGTTTGATAAATAATTTTCCTTTTTACACTATTGTATATGGTCTTTATAGTTTTTGATCAGATGTACTCATTTTGCTCAATATTTGTATCATACAAAATGATTTATTTTCTTTATTATTATTATATCACATATTTTTATTAGTAGTTTCTTTTCTCAAGCTTTTATATTTACACTCATTTTGCTTGTCTACTTAAGACTTGATTGGGATGAATCTATCTAATTCATTATATTTAGAGTCTTCTAATACAAAGGGTAGGGTCCACAGAGCACTGCCAGGAGTGATCCCTGAGTAAAGAGCAAGAAATAAGCATTGGTGAGAGTGGTCAATAAAATCAAAGGATCACAAATTTGAGATATTGAACTCTCATTAAGATATATTAGTAAACAGAAAATATCTGTCCTTAGACTTTTTATACTTTAGATGTAAAATTTCTGTCCTTATGCTTTTGCTAAAATTGATGTAGAATTTGTAATTATAAAAATATTTTAAATGTTAATAAGATACCAATGTTGAAAATTAGAAAATAAATATGCATTATCACTAGTTAATCAACAAATTCATTGTAAGTCTATCTTTGGTAAATATCTGTTATATATTTAACTCTTAAATCAATGAGGACAAAACCAGTGTTTCTGCAATGAACACAGTGTTGCATTTCTTAATATTAAGAACTATTAATTGAATATTACACCATCATACCTCCATAAAAGGTATAAAATGGAAAAATGTAAAAAGCTGCGTACTTTAAAATAGTATTTTCTTGGCATTTTACAGTTTTATTATAAATAATTTAATAACTGGACATTGGTGTTTCATTTGATAATTAATACATTTATTTACTTATTTATTAACTGTCAGACACTAGTAAAAATATTACTATACCACATACTCTGAATTTTTATTACCTGTTTTATTTCATAATTTATGTTTAGATTAAATTCTCTATTGAAGGTGGAGGAAAATATTAAGATAATTTAAGCATAATGTAAAATAATAAATTTGACATTATATCATTATAGAATTGATGCTAAATAAATATTTATAAAATTTTATTAGTCAAACAAAGAAAAATTTTTATTACTTGTAGTCATGTTTATTCTACCTATATTCTTCTGAGTTGTTATTTACAATTAATATCAAAATAAAAAAAATAAGCTGAAAAAATTGTTCTTTTGCATTAATAAATTATGACAAATTAGGAAATAGAAGTGGGTCTGAGATGTTGGAAAAGGGTACCTGTGAAAAATATCCATTCTGAAATGCAGCAAAACACAGAAATAATTCTAAAGGGAAATTCAGGCAATTTTCTCAGGTAGAAAGTCCAAGTGTTTTATCCCAGGGGATATGAGATAGTAAACTAGACTTGGACCTAGTAAGTTCTAAGACAGCACCTGTGATGTGGCACTTCTATTTGTAATCTCAGCAGCAACTCGACAGCATCACAGTTTGAAGATCTGTAGACAGCCACCAAGAAATGCCCTCTCTTAGAGAGTGCTTTTACTCCTCAGATTCAAAAAGATTTTTCTTAAGAAACATACAGGTTGATTTTGTCTGCACAGCTGCAAAATTTCAAAAACTGAGGCAATAAGATCAAAGTAAGGTGTTGGGATCTGTGAACAGAGACAGGCTGGCTTTTCCTACATTCTCGTTAGTGGTGGAAAGGAACATAAAGTTAATCCCATGTTTTGTGTGAACTGGAATCTTAAATCGAAATCCAAGCCAACAGAAAACAGGCCTTCACCTCTGCTTCTTACAGTTCAGTAGATACAATAAATAGGTAAAGGAGTATGCAGTAGAGAATATAAGAAAGGTCCCAAGAAATCAGGGATTATATAACTTTACAAATGAAGGCTTCAACGTGACAAGGGTAAAATGTGCAGAGCATTGAGTAAAACAATAGAACTGAACTAAAAAAATATGGGAGAAAGGCTGGAACAATAGCAGGAAGCTTGCTTTACACATAGTTGAACAGGGTTCAATCCTGTCATCTTAAGTGGTCCCTTGAACCTGCCAGTAGTAATATATAAGTGCAGATCCAGGAGTAACCACTAAGAGCCACCTTGTGTTTCCCAAAAACAAAGACAAGCAAAAAGAAATGAGAAAGAATATGAGAAAACAGCAATCGGAAATAATTGTACTGCTGCCAGAGCAATGGTACAAGTGGTAGAGCATTTTGCCTTGCATGCGCTATCCTAGGACGGATAGCAATTCAATGTCGTGGCGTCCCAAACGGCCCCTCAAGCCAGGAACAATTTTGGAGCATTTAGCCAGGAGTAACCGCTGAGCGTCACAGGGTGAGGCCCAAAAACAAAAAAGAAAGTGATTGTACTAAAAATCATAGTATATGAACTAAAAATTAGTTAGATAAACTCAAGAGTAGAATTGCACATGGTAACTGTTAAATAACTGCATTGGAGAATTTGATGCTGGAAACCATCAATATAGAAATGCAGAAGGGAATAATAATAAAAAATGATGAAGAAAATGTAAAATTGACAAATAATTTTATAAAGACATCTGATTTGCAGAGGACATCACAAAAACAAAAGAGAACGTAGAATTATTGTTGGAAGAAATTATGTGAGAACTTTTCAATTTTAAGAATATACACATACACAAGAAGCTGAATTCTAAATAAAATACACCAAATTCAAGAATTTTGAGATATGTTTGATTAAAATAGCAATAAATAGATATATACAAATATAAAGATAAAAAGTCTACATATATTTCCCACAAGACTAATAGCAGAATTATCAAATTCAATTCTTTAGAACAAAACTATTTGACATAAAACTCATCTTGGATAAAATAAACTCCTAGCCCTCAATATAGTCTGTTCAACTATATAATAATCACAATTAAAAAGAACTGTATAACATGTTGTTGATAAGTAGGAATAAAGTCTTAACCATTAAATCAGCTTCAGAAACACAAACCATACTTTTTTAAGAAGGATATATATAATCATATATATCATATTTGTGTCATTTACAGATATACTGAGATATATATAGGACTTATATATATAAAACAAACTTATATATATAAAAACAAAAATATATATAACTAATACCCAAATTCCATGAAAAGCCATCACATTAATTTTTTAATTTCAATAATATATATTTCAATGTCTAGAATTTACTAATCAAAATTCACTGTGGCCATATAATCAGAAAAATAAGCCCAATGTTTTGCTTCTTGCAAGTGATATTACTGACAATTAGGATAAATAAAAGTTCAAAATAAAATTCTGGAAAACACTATTCTAGGAAAATAGATGCTTAAAATGGTCAAGATGACTATGTCAGACAACATATATTTAACTTAAAAATGTTATAATGGGTATATGTGAACATTGCATAACTTTTACAGGAATATACATCAAGCAGACTTAATGTCCTATTATACAATAAAATATATCTACCAAATTAAGGGCCATCTATATATAGAAAGACCTGAGTAAGATTATTCATAATTTCAAAATAAAATAAAGGGATTTTATCAATCCTTCTCAGGATCACCTACTCAAAACTTATTTAAGAAGAAAAAAGAAAATAATGGACACCAATACTTCCCAGATAAACTTGCCTGGACTGATACATCTTCTCTCAGAATTCTTATAAGGGTGTGATATTTCCATTTCTGTATAAGTTACAACAGCACATTAATATATTTATACCCTCTAAAAGAAATGCCCCAACTCCTAGACTGAAATAAAACATAATGAGCAACAAATATGCTTAAGTAAGATCAGATTATAGGCCTGAAAATATTATGACAACTTTTTCCAGAAAGGTATTGGGTGAAGCCCACCAATCAATCTATCCTCACCAAAAAGCCCAGCATCTCCTGCAGAAAAATGTCCTTTTCCTCCTCCAAACTCTAAAAGAAAATAAGTTGCCAATACTTTAAGGTATCCAGATCTGTGGTGATAATTGTGGAATTCTCAGAAAGTGGGGTGGGGGATTAGTTTATTCACCTTTCTGCATGAAGTAAAACAGCCATTGTCCTACACCCTCACACAGAAACAGATAATGCTAAATAAAAGAGCTTGTCTGTAACTACTATACTTTACTACTATCAAGTATTGAGGTATTAAGTCTAGGTGTATCATTGGAAATATGTTGGAAAAGTTACATAGTAAATCAGACAACTCAACTAATACCAAGAGCAGTCCACTAAATCCTTATACACTCTTTCTTAATACCATGGAGTGATATAAATATTAGTTTAAATTGATCCTTGTTTATCAAAGTTTTGCTAATTATCTTTTGTGTTATAACAAACAATATGATGTAAATTGGCCTATGTCTACATGGAAGCAGGCTGTATGGTGGGTTGGATATTGAGGACACTAATGAAGTTCAGATCATACTTGTTAGGATTGGTGTTTGATATCTAAAATAACTGCACTATGAAAGACTTGGTAAATTATGATAGAATAATAAAAATTAGAAAGCATATAAGGATGTAAACATTGCTCTTTAAAATAAGACAGGTAAAGAAATAATAATTTTAGGGCGGTTTATTACCCCTCATTACTTCACAATTTAGGTACACATTCTTTTTTTTTTTTTTTTTTTAGTTTTTTCAGGCCACACCTGTTTAATACTCAGGGGTTAATTCTGGCTAAGAGCTCAGAAATTGCCCCTGGCTTGGGGGACCAAATGGGACACTGGGAGATCGAACGGCGGTCCTTCCATGGCTAGCACTTACAAGGCAGACATCTTGCCTCTAGCGCCACCTCACCGGCCCCTAGGTACACATTCTTATTTAGTGCACATATACTTAATTCAAGATAGCCCAAATTCTGGTACACACAAACATTTCTTCATACAAAATTATGATAGAAATCATAAAAAGATCTTTTCAAATCACAATGTTTTATAATAGTAAATTAATTATAAACAATAATTTGGGCTAAAAGAATATATCTTTAAATGAGTAGTAACTGCAGTTAGAGAAATAACTACACTAACAACTACCATGCCAATTATAAAGAAAGAAATGCATTGTCTATCTCAGGGACAGGCAGGGGATGTGGGAATGGAGGACACTGGTGGCAAAATGTTGCACTGGTGGGAAATTTATGGCTCAAACTCAATTGAACAAGTTTATAACCATGGTGCTAAAATAAAAACAAATACTTTCATTAAAAAAAATACTACTCAACACTTCACAAAGAATTTAATTTTTCTTGAAATTAAAGAAATGATCAGAATATTCTTGGAAACAAATGTGAATTAATACATGAGTTTTCAAATATATGAGGCATAGCTAATGTTCTAAGAGAAAAATTTATAGTAATGTAAATATTTATGAGAAAAGAAAATATGAACCAAATAAATTACCTAGATATACAAAGTACTGATAGAACTTAACAACAACAAAACCATTTACCCTCATCAAAAGATGGGGAGAAGAAATGAATAGGAAATTTCTCCAAGAAATATAAATGGCCAATAGACACATGAAAAAAAATGCTCCACATCACTAATCATAAGATGCAAATCAAAACAACAATAGGGTACCAACTGAAGCAACTGATACTAAAACCAGACAGATGCTGCAAATAAATAAATAAAGAAAATAAAGAAAACTACAGACCAATATCCTGATGACCACAGATGCAAAGATCCTCAACAAAATTCTGGCAAAACAGATCCAATGCCTCATCCAGAAGGTCAGACACAGTGAGCGAGTAAATTTCATTTCAAGAATAAGAACATTTTTAAATTAAACAAGAATTGGCATCATTTTACAGCTAAACTAATTCTCCAAGGGCACCTATAAAAAAAGTCTCACAAAAACATCTAGATTTCAGACAAATAAAAACTAAAAGGATAACATAACCCTTTATGTAATTAATATATCTCGAATAATGAGACACCGATGTAGCTGAAAAAGATTAGGAGAAAATCATGGCTTCTCGGCCTTTTGGTTAATATCAAGTGTGGTATCTGTTCTTATCAGTTTAATATCTGATACATCGTCTACTTGACGACAATACATTAAATGGATTTGTGGCACTAGGAACTGGAATAGGAGCTTGCTCCATTCATTCCAAGCATCGACCTGGTATTGCAGTACCTCCAGGATCGGTGCACAAAAAAAAAAAAAAAAAAAAAAAAGATTAGGAAAAAGTCCGTTCATTTACTGCCTCCAGTAATGGGTAAATAAGTATTCATATGAAAATGATGACAATCATACAAACTAATGGAAGACTAAAAATAAGGCAGTAATAATTATATCAAGCAGAATAGCATATAATATAAAAAGGTAATTAGAGACAATAATGGATGGCCCCTTCTAGTCCTTTTACTCATCTAGTTGAAGAAACCATGTTCAAATAAGAAAATTATATTGAAGTTGATCAAAAGCACTATAATCAATATTTATGTACCAAATAAATGCATAGTAACGTTTTTAATAGTTCTAATTCCAAATCTAAAGAAACACATTGACAGAAACACGGAAATAGTGAAAATGTTTCATTTTTATGATGAGCCTGATAAACCAGACAGAATATCAGTAAGGAGACAAGACCCCTACTTGAGAAGCTAAAAGAACTGGGATATTTGAATCATACACATTCAAGCATATACAGTCTTCTCTAGAGCACAACAAACATTGTTAAAAATAAATTAGATATTAGGACATAACTCAAACATATATAAATTTACAGATATGGAAAATTTAAAGAGTGACTTCTCTAACCATAATCCCATGAAAGCATATTTAGCCAATTAAAGAATCTAACAAAAATAAAAATTAAATAAATAAAAATTAAAAAATAAAAATGTCCAACAAAAGGAAACTGAACTCAGCTAAACAGTGACTAAAAAATAGGCAATAAAGGAAACCATACAAAAATGCATTAAGACTAATACCATCAAAAATGAAAGAAGAGATGAACAAATTTCTTCTCAGAAGAAAAAGAAGAAAATTCCTCAAAGAAGAAATAAGAATGCCAAAATGTACATGGAAAAACGCTCCACATAATTAGTCATCAGGAAGATACAAATCAAAATGATATGGTATTGTCTTACAATACAGAAAATGGCACACATAATACAGAATAAGAACAACTAGTTCTGGTGAGAATGTAGAAAGAATGAAACTTTCATTCACTGCTGATATAAATGGCTCTAGTCCAGCTTTTTTTTGTAAAAGTATATGGATATTCCTCGAAAAAATGGAAAATGCAGTTCCCTATGACCCAGAAATACCACTCCTAGGGTATACCCTAAGAAAAAAAAATACAAAAATGCATTTTGCAATCTTATGTTCAGTGTAACACTATTTAGAATAGCCAGAATCTAGAAGCAGCCAGATGCATGATAACAGATCAGTGGCTAACGAAACCGTGGTGCACTTACACAATGAAATATTATGCAGCAGTTAGAAAAAATACAGTTATAAAAACTGTTTATACCTCTATGGACATAGGGATTATTATTTTTTTTTATTTTTTTTGGTTTTTGGGCCACACCCGGTGACGCTCAGGGGTTACTCCTGGCTATGCGCTCAGAAGTCGCTCCTGGCTTGGGGGATCATATGGGAAACCGGGGAATCGAACCGAGGTCCGTCCTAGGCTAGCGCAGGCAAGGCAGGCATCTTACCTCCAGTCCACCGCCCGGCCCCAGACATAGGGATTATTATGCTGAGTGAATTGAATCAGAGGGACAGGTATAACCATAGAACATTCTCACTTATCTGTGGTTATAGGGAAATAAATAACAGTGTGGGGATGATATCTTGACATTACAGATGAGGATTCCAAGGACCAGTTCATGGTAGGTAGCTTGCCATAAGGAACAAGAGTGTAGTTAGAGTAGTGATGGGTCTATTATAAAATTATATTTGAAATTGATTACTCTGGATGAGATTTTGGTTCTGAAAGGGGATTATTCATGTGCATAGCAGCCCTTCATTAACAGTAGTGCACATAGCAGTGTCAAAAATGTGAAGGAGAGACTTATGGATTAGGGCATCAGAGAGGGTGAAAGGGAAACTGTTGACATTGGTGGTTGGAAATGCACAATAGTGAAGATTGTTGTATATTGTATTCCTGCAACACAATCATGACTTTATGTGTAAATAAATACTTGATCAACCTTGTAACCACAAAATTAAAATAAAAATATAAAAAGAACTATGTCAGAAAAACTTTAAATCACTTAAGAGATAGAAGGCCTTAGAAAATATAAAACCGGGAACCGGGAGGTGGTGCAGGAGGTAAGGTGCCTGCTACCTTGCCTAGGACGAACCACGGTTCGATCCCCCGGTTCCCATATGGTCCCCCGTGCCTGCCAGGAGTGACTTCTGAGCGCGTAGCCAAGAGTAACCCCTGAGCGTCACTGGTGTGGCCCAAAAACCAAAAAAAAAATATATATATATATATATAAAACCATTCCATGATGATAGATTTAATAATCCTACCCAATATTTTGCAATCTCCATCCAAATACAAAAGATATTCTTTAAGAATATAAGAAAAATATATAGTAAATATATATAATATAATATTAATAATAGGGGCCGGGCGGTGGCACTGGAGATAAGGTGCCTGCCTTGCCTTTGCTAACCTAGAACGGACCACGGTTCTATCCCCTGGTTCCCCATTGGTCCCCCAGGCCTGCCAGGAGCGACTTCTGAGCGAATAGCCAGGAGTAACCCCTGAGCGTCACCGGGTGTGCCCCCCAAAATATATAATATTAATAATAAATAATAAAGTTTGTATACAGTCAAATATGACCATTGATAGCCAATATCATAGTAGCATATATAAAATACAGCGGTATCACATTAACTAATTTAGAATATTGTTGTATCCTTATAGTGATTAAAACTGCCTGGTGGAATAAATATAGGATCTCTGATCAGAATAAAATACACAATATGAAAGCCCATATAGCTAGAGAGTTAATTTTATATTTATTTTACTTTGGCACCTCATATAGTGTGCTAAGTAGGTAATACTGATAAAACCAGGGAATTATATGAAATACCAGGATTGTATCCAGTATGCCTGTAAATAAGACAAACACCTGGGGCCGAAGCAATAGCACAGCAGAAGGTCATTTTCTTTGCACACAGCGAATCAAGGATGAACACAGGTTCGATCCCGGTGTCCTCAATATTCCTCCGATCCAGGAGCGATTTCTCAGCACATTGCCAGGAGTAACTACTAAGCATCACTGGGTATACCCCCAAACAAAAACATAGGACAAACACCTTACTTGCTGTAAAATTGCTCCAGTTAAAAATAGCTATATATTTTTTTATAAAGAGGTTGAGATTACAAAATAAAGATAGCCTCTTCAACAAATAGTTCAGGAAAAGCTACATAACTATATGTAAGGAATTTAAACTTGATCCTTATAACACACTTTATATAAAAGGCAATTCAAATTCCATAACAGAAAAAATTATACCAGGAACTCAAATCATACTGGAAAAAAATAGGAATAATGTTCCAGAATTTGATCTGAATCACAACGTGTTTTTTGATAATCTGAAACCACTGACAAAGGCCAGACTCTATAAAAAAATAAAAATTAAAAAAAAAAAAAAGAAAAAGATCTGCATGGCAATAGAAACAAAGGCTAAAACTAAGAGACAGTAACTGAATGGGAAAATATTTGTATTAAATACTTCAGACAGGTATTAATATCTAGCATACACAAAGTATTGAGAACGATCAAAAGCATATTTAAAAATTCTATCCAAAAATGGGCAGGAAATAAACAGATTCTTATCTGTGGAAGACAAGCAGATTACTAAAAGGAACATGAAAAAGTGTTCAGCATAACCTCTCATTAGGGGAATCTAACTAGAGACCACAATGAGATACTCACTACGAAGAGAATGATATATCTAAAATAGCATGAAAATCTGTGTAAATAGGAATTTGGTGAAAATGGAACTCTCATCCACTTTAAGTGGGAACAATGGCTGGCTTGATATCTATGAAAAATATTATGAAGAGTCACAGTAAATTTAGAATTGATTTGCTATATGATCCAATAATTTCAGTTTGAGAAATCTATTCCAAAGACGTAAGGTATTTATTAAAAAATATGCACATTTATTCATTATAATTGTGTTGTAGAAGAAAACTTTTCAACTATACAACAGATTATTTCATTCAATGAATAATTGTAGAATACATAAAAAATAAAGAAGTCAAAATAATATCAGTAAGAAAAAAATAATCAAAAGAACCAGACTTAACATTAACATTGATAACTCTGAGGTATAACTCAGGTACATTCTTAAAATAAAAATTATAAATATATTTTCAAAATTGAGTAGAGACAATTGTGGAAGTCTTCTAAACAGATGAAGGGAGTAATTTCTGTAAAAAACAAAAATGGCCCTATTGATAAATGTGATTAATTATAAGTAATTTCTTTCTGATGCCTCCTCCATTAAAAGAAATGTTCATGATAAATGAAAACAAAAACGGGAAAGAGAAGCCTTTCTTATAGAAAGTAAGATACTTGCCTATCACAAGGTTTATATGGGTTTGATCACTTGCAGTCAGTGGGACCTCTGAGACATTCCAGGAATAATCCTTAGTTCAGAAACAAGATTAAATCCTGAGCACCACTGGAAGCCAGCCCAAATCAAACACATACACACACACACACACACACACACACACACACACACACACACACACACACACACACGTAAAATCAAAAGAAAAGAAAGAAGCTAATAATGATCTTAGTGAGAATTTATAACATTTTACACAGCAATAGATTGATGTAGAAAGAGGAACAGATGATGTAGAAAGAAGTAAATGGTAGAAATGCTGATGACTATAATAAAAGTTAAATTGGAATAACAATATAGGCCAAAATGCATCAAATAAATTTGGCATTCTTAGGGCATTTCACAATTTATACACATATATACAGATTGTTATAATGGTTTCAAAGAAGGAATACATGTTATTTCAATTTTACTGGAATTGAGAATTTACTGAGACTTGAGATTTATTTATTTCTATTTTAGTTTGTTTGGGGTATTTTTGTGTGTGTGCATATAGGGTTTTAAGGCATATTTATCTATCAAAAGTTAAGGAAAAAGAACAAGAGCTTTAATACAGTGGTTACGCCCTTTGTCTTGTATGCATCTTATCCAAGTTTTATTCTTAGAATCCTATATGATCTCCCAAACAACCCTAAGAGTAATTACTGTGTGCAGAGCCAGGAGTAACACCTGAGCATTGTCTGTTGTGTCCTCCCGCCCAAAAAAAAAGCAAAATAGAAAGAAAAACAAATGCACTGGGACTGACATAAAAATAATTATTTTACTAACTTGAAAAAAGGGGGGGGAAGGAACTAAATGCAGTATGGGGAGGGATATACCTCCCTACAAACCAAAAGTTACCTAGTAAATTGGAGGAAATCTTACAAAAGTTTGATTTAAAAAGAAATGGGATAGATAGTACAGCGGCGTTTCCCTTACAAGCAGCCTATCCAGGACCAAAAGTGTTTGGTTGGAATCCCGGTGTCCCATATGTTCCCTCGTGCCTGCCAGGAGCCATTTCTGAGCAGACAGCCAGGAGTATCCCCTGAGCACTGCTGGATGTGCCCCCCCCCAAAAAAAATAATAAAAAAAAAAAAAGAAATAGGAAGCAGTAGGGAAATAGCATAGGGTAAGGTTCTCCTCATTTTACACTGGCTTACTCTGGTTTGATTCTCTGGTACTCTATATTGTTGCTTGAGCTTCAAAAAATTTGATCTCTGAGGGGCCGGGAAGGTGGCGTTAGAGGTAAGGTGTCTGTCTTGCAAGCGCTACCATAGGACGGACCACGGTTCAATCCCCTGGTGTCCCATATGGTCCCCCCAAGTCAGGAGTGATTTCTGAGCATCAAACGGGTGTGGCCCAAAAACCAAAAAAAAAAAAAAAAAAAAAAAAGATCTCTGAACGGAGCTAGACGGAAACCCTGAACACAGTAAGGCTACTTTTAATTAGGTGAAGTTATATCTGTAGCTTTCATAAAGAACTAGGAATGATTGGAGAAGTATTCACAGATTATCTCTACTAAACAATGAAATTAAGGAGACCAACCTTATCCCAAACTTTTTTTCAGGGAGTCTACTTATAGACTTTTGTATACTTCAGGGAGCAAATGAATTTGTGGGTATAAATATAAGACTCCCAAAGACACTTACTTGTCTCTGTTCATACTATTGAAACAGTTATAATAAAATCATCCATTCCTGGCAATGAGAAATGTCTGAAGAATTTATTTATCATCTAGGATGAGCTAAAAAATACATAGTTATACAAATTAAAATATATGTTCAGTTGTTAGGAATAAAAATTGAGGACAGCTGCTTTATTTGCCTGAAAATCATTCTCTACCATCGAAAGAAACATTCAAACATCTCACAAAAGAATTTTACTTGTTCTTTCATGGTCCTGGCTTTTGGGAATATGAATAATTCATAAAGTAATACAATTTTTCAAAATGGAAAAGATGCTCAGATACCCTTTGGAATAGCAAAGCAACCCTATAATAATATTAATAGTAGTTCAATAATAAACTTTAAAATTCTTTAAATACATCATATTAAGGGTTATGGATGATGCAGAATCTAATATTAGTACCATTTTACAAAGGAGTAGCTGCAGATGAGTGTATATTCAAAGATGAGAGTGAATCCATCTTTTTTGGTATAATAAAGAACACTTACACAATTCAGTTAAACTGTTGGATCACATTGTGTCTTTGGCATGACCTCATCTTTACTCCTTTATTTAAAGTACCCTTACATTGACTTTTAGATTGACCCACATGGATCCATTTGATTGGATAAAATATATTCTTAAATGTTTAATGATATTTCAAATTTCTCCCATCTCAGAATTTATGTATTACTGTACATTCCCTAAGCCCTTACTAAGTAATTCCTCTCACAGTTTAATGGAACAATGTACTATCTTCCCACCTAATAGAGTTTTATTTCAAAAGAAACATTTAGGATACATTAGCTTATGACATTAACTTATGGAAAAGAATTTATATATCAAGCAGACCTTAATATATAAGCAAGCCTTTGACAATATATGAAGTCACTTGGAAAGCTATTTTGTACTATACTGTGGATAATGTGTGAAGCCATGACATTCAAGTCTCGGTGAAAGATAAAGTTTATAGTATCTGGGACCTCAAGTGTAACTTGAAATTACATTGTTAATTAATAAGGGTGCAGAGTGAGAAGGTGTTAATTTCAACAGAAATTTCATTTTCAAGAAACAGATCAAGATTTTATTATGCATTTAGCTATAAGACATTTAGCCAAAACTGGTAAATCTCAAACTTTCTTGAGAAAGTATTAAACTGGTGCCACTGAAACATTCATTCTTATATATTCATGTATGTAAAATTACGTTAATGCATTTACATGGTATAAAGTAAACTTGTTTTAATTTTCAGTGTTTTCTGGAACTATTTAACCTCTGACTGAGAATAAAGCCTTTTAAAATTAGGAAAAATATAACTTCATATGAACAGAGTTATTTCTTGGCATGTAAGTGTCCAGATTCAAGTACTTAATCCAGATAGTGGTTTCCCAATCACTACTGGGGAGATACTCAAGCATAGAATTATGAGTATACCTTAAAATGATTGTTACCCAAACCTATCAAGCAAAAACAAACATAATACCACCTCTCTGATCTCTAATCTCTGAGACTTACCATTTATACCAAGAACACAAAAACAATAATTCTAAAAGATATATTTACATGTTTGTTTATCTCAGTGATGTTTATTATATCTCAGATCTAGAAATCACCCAAATTCCCAATATAAAATTAGTGGATAAAGATATCTTGATATGTGCACAGTTATTTATTCTGATTTATGACAAATTAGATTTAGCCTTGTGCTATAAATAGAATAGGAACAGAAGCTTTTATATTATGCAAAAATAATCTCTATGGAGTAGAAATGTTATGCAATTTCACTGATAAGTGTTATACAAAGTACAAATTGAGAAAATAAATGGGGTTCTATAAAAAATACTCCAGAAATAAGATAAAGCCTCTGTAACTAGAGATCTTGGTATTTGCACAGGTGATACTATTGAGTCTATGAAAGTTTCCAGACATCACAAAAGGATCTTAGGAGAGTAAAAGAAAAGGTATGGAACCTGGAGTTATGCCCAATGACAGTTTACTTTAAAGGCAGAGAAACCCTGTGTCTCTTAGGTTTAGGAAATTTCCTTTTTAATTCCCCCAATATTTACTGTGCTTATACAAAAAAAGGAAGCACAAATAATTTTTTAGTTGTTATTGTTGCTATTTGGGTTTTTTGTTTGTTTATTTTGCTTTTTTGTTGTTTGATCTTGTTTTATGTTTTTGTCCTTTGTTTTGTTCTTATTTCAGGACCAGGATTATTGATAGTTAGGTTGTTGTCTTTATTGCTGTAGTGCTTTTTGAGGTTTTTTTTTTGCTTGATTTTGTTGTTATTATGTTTTACTTCCTTTTTCCCTTTCTTTTCTTAAACAATATTTATTGTCTTGAAGAACTCCTCTTATTTATTATCTTCTTTGATTTTTGTCCCCTCTTTTTTTTTTCTTCTTTCTTTCAAACAGAACCACATAACTTGACCCATCTTGTTCTGACTCACAAACTGAGGGGGAAATAATGAAGGGTACCAAGACCAAATAGCAGTATGAACATTGAGTAGAAATAAAAAATGATTAGAATTAGGTACTAAATCCAAAGCCAACGACAACAGGATTGATACCCAATTTACAACATGCTAAACACAGAAGGAACCACTTATACTAGCAGTCCGGGGGGCAAAGGAAGAGGATATGGGATGCATGCTGGGAACAGGATTAGAGGGAGGACACCATTGATGGTGGGAATGACCCTTATTCAATGCCTAAAATTTTACTGTGAATGATTTGTCATTCACTTTGATCAAAATAAAAATTATTTAAAAAATTATAAAAAAGAAACACACCAATTTAGACATCAACATGGATTGAAAGTCACCTAGTGTTCAAAAAGAAAGCAAATAACAGAAAATCAACTAGTAAATCTGATACAAACCTGAAAATGACTTAATTATCTCTTTGCAAAATATATTCATTCCTTCAAATTTTATTGCTGCTGTACATTTTTGGGGGGTCACAACCGGCAGTGCGCAGGGGTTACTCCTGGCTCCATGCTCAGAAATTGCTCCTGGCAGGCACGGGGGACCATATGGGGCACCGGGATTCGGACCGATGACCTTTTGCATGAAAGGCAAACGCCTTACCTCCATGCTATCTCCCGGGCCCCACTGCTGTACATTTTAAAAATAATTTTATTGCCACTTATCTGTAAATAAGCAATATAAAATATATTATTTCACAGTTTCCAAAGGGGTGGGATTGGGAATGGATGGTAATCCAGTTACAGATGTGAAGGGAATTTTACATTGGTAGGGTATTGATCTTAGAACAAATGTATTATGAGCAACTATATAATACATGGCCTTTAAATAAAATAATTTGTAACAATAAAAAAAGAATTAACAGTTGGGCTAAAGAGGTATAGGAAGAACATTTTCCTTGGATGTAGTAGAACTAGATTCTGACCCCAACAACCCAAAGATCTACTGGACTCCTCCACAAGTGATCCCTGAGTACAGAGCAAGAAACCTTGTGCACTGTCAGGTGTAGACCCCCAAAAGCAAAAAATAATTTCCTATCTTCACCATATGTAAACTTTTGTATTGTTTTGTTTGGGTGTCACATTCAGCAATGTTAAAGCGTTATTCATGTTGCACTGGTGATGGGGGGGGTACTCTGTTTATGACTGAAATTCAACTATAAACATGTTTGTAATCATGGTGCTTAAATAAAATTTTATACTAAAAATTACTCTAAAAATTTCAGGTTCTCTCGTGAGCATATATTTCTAGCTTTTTCTTACCTCACATTTATCTGAGTAAATTAATTTTAATTAGCAGCAGCTTAACATAAATTCCACACAACAATGGACAAACTTCACTGTATTTCTACTGATATCTGCAGAGAAACTGCCAAAAACTCCATATATGTCTGTTCTGTGGTTAATATATTTGGGGAATTCTTTGTTTCCAGATGGGCAACTTCCTACCACGCCTTTTTACTTCAAGAATTTTTGGTAGTCATGCACACAATAATCTGGTGCAGGCAAATGAGCTCTTTGACACAGTTCTGAAAGGCATCAAAGCCAGTCTGCATAGCTGCATATGACCATATGAAACCTCCATCATTTAGTATACTGACATCCCTCTAAGAACACACAAAATTATATGTGAAATTGTCATAGAAGCCTTATCAAACCCCCTAAAAAAACAAGGAACAACTAGCTCAACTAGCAATAATCACATTAGTACTTAATCTTCATATGATGCCATAATGACCCATTTAAGAGATAACTTTCACAAATATTAATGAAGTTTTTAAAATAATTTCATAATCATTTACTTGCAACAAACAATATTAATTAAATTATTTATGCCTTCCAACCAAAACTAGGCTTGGGTTAATTGGGAAAATGGGGACAACAATGCAAGGGATATTATATTGGTGGTGGGATTGGTGTGGAATGCCAAAAATAACTCTATTATGGACAGCTCTGTAAATAATGGTGTTTAAAATAAAGAGATTCATTACAAAATATGAAATAATTTAAACTAAAAGTTGAGAAGATTTGAATATAGATTATTGGCTGTGATTCTCCAGATTAAGAAAATAATTTATAGCAAGGTAAGCAAGAAAATGTGTTTTCCTGGGAAAGGTCCTGAAATACTAAAATCAATGTTAATAGAAAATGGTTAAGTTATCCAAGACAATGGCAATGGTTATAAGAATATTTTATGCATATACCTGGGGGCTGGGGAATTCTATGTATTAAATTATAAACTAGTTGATTTGAAAAAATAAATGTGATCAGGGAAGCTAATTAAACTCTAAATTAAGTTATAAGTACTAAGATGAAGAGCATGTAGCATAAAATTACAATGCAAAATATATGAATAAAATATCTCTATAAAAATAAAGTTGTATAATTTGTAGAAATATTCAAATTATAATAATAGTAAGAATAAGTCATAAAATTCAATATCAGATTCCATGTCACTATCCTTTACATTCTCCTATAAATGCTAATCTCTTCAAGCAATATCTTAGTTTTTTTGTAAGTGAAAAAAGTTCCTCAAAGAAAGGTTGATATCATTATACCTAAACATACTGACAATGCTTAACTGCTATGATTTTTAGTAAAGTTTTATTGAATATTGTGATAAATATTACTATTATTACTATAATATGGTGGCTAAGCAATTAATGTTCTAGGTTTTACTACAAACTTTGAGTCAAATAGAAGCACAGAGATTTAAATAGCAGTGCTTTGCATTTATAACCTATGCTTCCAATTATTTTTATAATATATTAAGTGTATCAGAACATATTTGATTATTTATAAAATTAATTTATATATTACATATATTTGCTTATACATCCATACATTCATCTTCAAAGTGCTATCAGGAATCTCATGGCCTTTCGTTGTGATTTTTGGAAGATAGCAATATAAGTTATTATCAAAATCACCTGTGTTCAGTGGCCTCTGGGTTCAGATCCAGTGATATTCAGGGGACTATGTTGTGTCAGAGATTGATATGTAGGTCTTCTACTTGCAAAGTAAATGTCTAAAAGCATTTACTGACTCTCCATACTTTAGTTTTATTTTCCAAACACAATTTATGACTTACATTATTTATATACACCTTAAAGCAATATTTTCATTGTTTGTCATAGTTATTTTAGCCACAAAAATTTGGGGTAATCATGTATTTGTTAATGGCTAGAGACCTTGCTAAATAGGCTTAAAGGAACCTGTGCTACATAATCACTGACTTTTAAAAGTTCAGAGAAAGTTGTTATGGTTTATTTGCAGATATCATATAGTTTACCAGAGTCTCCCGGGCTTGTTGACATCCCTGACTCTTTGTGAATGAGGCCTTTTTATTCTCCCATCATTTGTTTAGCTCTTTACCTAATTGATTTTTTATGCTAATATACTAAAGGTCTGCAGAAGCACTGCCTCAGGTGTGACAGATGAAATAAGGGGCTTTAGGCACTGCTTTTATCTTCCATGTCTAATGTGTTTGTTACAGCTGTGCAGTTTAACAGCAAAATCAATACATCATTTGTTTCAGGTACTCAAAAGAATTTGGAAGCCTTTAAGTATTTAACTATGAAATTTCTTATAGAATATTATTTACTATCAAATTATCTGTAAATGCTAATTCTAAAGATACAGGGTGTGATTATTATTTTCTCCTGTCTTCTCAAATATTATGTTTTCCACTAGCTAGTTAAGTTACTTTTCTTTGGGGTTTTGGAGCATCTGCCAATCTAAATGAATCCTGTAAAGTGTAAAACAAATGTTTAAAAAATCTTTTCCATTTTGTCTAAATCATTTTTGAGCTTAAACATTTAGCATATGTTCTACTGAAAATGGAACCACTTTGTATTGTGCATAGGAAGCAGTATGTGTGGGGGCACTTGGGTAATTTCTCATGTAAATGGAGGCTTTTATTGCCAGTTTTCTATTTTACATTGGCAATGACATAGATTAAGCCTGAAACAGGAGGGAAAAAATTGATTAGAACATTTTTTTTCCTTTTGAATATTTTCCTGTCTATATTTATGTTCTATCCTTTATCATTTTCCAACTGTTTGATGAACATTCAGATTACTATAAATGTCAGATTCCAAATGATGGGAAATATGTCCCTGACTACACTTTACTCTCTCCTAATACAGACTAGACAGGTGCAGATATACAAAGTGACGCATTTGCTGCAGTCTTTAAAGCGAACACAAGTTTGCAAGTTCACAAGTTTTCAAGTCTGTTTATTTTAAATATTAAATAAAATATTAGCTATTTTGATGAAATTCTATTAATGTATATTTTAATTGCATTTTCCCTAGGAGTTGAGTTTTTCTGAACATGTTAAAGACTATATGAACTTATAAATGTAGTTATGATATTAAATAATTTATTTTTAAATACACAGCATAAATTTTTAAAATAAGTTTACAAGATAGCTAATTGATATGCTTCTTTCAAAGAAAATGCATCTTCAAAGATAGAGATCAAATACAGTATGGTTTAAGAGTATATATATATATATATATTGTTATGGTCCATATTTTGGCATATTCATTTTAATAAATTTGTGTCAAATATTAAAATCTTACATATTAATGTATAGGACAATAAGGATTAAATTTTACCCATATTTTATAGTAATAACTGACACTAGATAAATATTATTTATAAATTTATTTTATTGATCTTTATTTAATTTAAAAACATTGGACCACAGCTTCTATGGTCAGGGACCATTTTGGTTTATATTCTTAGGAGTTACCCTTGGTGATGCTTTAAGGGACCACAAAAAAAGGCAGTTCCATAAAGCAAGTGCCTTAGTCCCTGCACCATATCTCTGGCCATCAATTCATTTAAAATCTAATTTTTAGAACATGCCATAATATAGGATTTAGGTTAATCTCTTTCAAGTTTTAAATTGCATAATAGATACAAAACCATGTTCATTTATAATAATGACTATATAAAAGTAAAATATTAATATTAAAATTAACATGAGCTTAGTTAAGCTAATATTAACTACATATATGACTTGCTATAAATGTTAGCTAATTTTAATTTAAATTCAAAAGCATGAAATTTATTTCAAGGCAATTTCAATTGAACAGAAAAGTCAAATTTATAGAATATCCTGTTATAAATATTTAACATATTTTAAGATACTTTTTACAAGTTATAGAATGATTACATCATAAAGTGACTAGACTATTAACTTGCTGTGGTTAATATTGAATGTTATTTCTCTTAGATCCTTATTTGAATGGTAATATTTAGGTAGGGGAGAAATATATACTCATAGTTTCACATAATATATTTAATTGAATAGTATGTTTATTATTGCAGTTGGTTTGTTTTTATTTCAGCTTATATATTTGTTTTAATAATCAAGGATATTTTTCCATGGTGAAGTAGATTTATTTTCCCAAGAATCCAAAACTAGTTGTCTAAATAGGTAGATTTTTTTTCTACTTACATGCATCTGTGCTTTAACTGCTTTGAATTAAAGATATTGAATGAAGTTGAATCATACAAAGATTTTCCTCAAAAATGAAACAAAAATTTTAAACTTTAGAAAATGTTTCTAAATTTTGTTACTGATTACTTGCTATAAAACAGTTCCTTTTTTTATAGAACAACAAAATAAAGTAATACTTCTGGATTTTTTTCTGTGACTATATTATATAATATGTTCGTATTTGACCTGAAGTAAAAACTAGATTTCATTGTGGCCAGAGTGCTATTACAAAAGACAAAGTATACTCCTTACATGAAGCCACTATTGGTTGGTTCTTTGACAAACTATATGGTCCACTGAGTATGCCAGGAGTGATTCCTGATTGTAAAGTCAGGAGTAATCCCTGCTGGATGGGGTCCCAAAACAACAAACAGAAACCAATATTCAATAGATGCCTGATTGAATTTGATCACTGACCTAACTGAAAGTACCTTGTGTCAGAATATTTGGTATGCTCTGTTCTAAAGATTCAGAGCCTCTCATTTTTAGCCAAACAACTATTTATAGGCATTACACACATTTGATAGGGACACCACATTAATTTGCATTAGACAGGATAGTACTGATTTGTTAGTAGTTATAAATCTTCTGAAAGGGAAGATGGAAATAAATTCTTAATATTGATTAAATGTACTTATGTTGGTGAGAATCAAAGAGCCTTGGGCTGTTTTGGCATTTGCATGCCAATACAATAATATTTTCATTGTTATTTTAACCTACTTTATTGTTTAAATCGGGGAACTAGTTAATTTAATGTCATATTGATGCTTCTGCAATCTTGCCCAAGATTGAGTCATCAGTTTTCTAAAAAAGATGGCTAGAAATGTATAGATTTTTTGTACTTTTCACCAAGAAAGCAAGTGATAATCTCTTGAGAAATAGTTGCAAAAAAGATAAACTTTTCATTTTTGAACATAAAACAGCCTAATTAGACAAGTGAATTTTATTCTGGAAATAGCTAAATAAATATATCAATAGGTACTATGTATTCTGGCATAACTCCAGGCTCCAGGCATAATTGTTTGTCCAACGCTCTTGTTGTTCTCTGTGGTCCCAGTAACAGCTCTTCGCTATCATGATTGTTGTTGTCAGGTTTAACGTTTTCTGGTTTCGTCATAACATTGCAGGAAATCTTGTCCTAAACGCAGGCTGTTTCTGTTACCACGTGGTCAGGATGTCATAAGAACCTTCTTTGCAGTAAGTCGATGCAATGGCGTTAGTAAGTCCTTTCTCGGTAGAATTTTTATTGCAGGTGATAGTGTAGGAAACCATGATTGTTTCCGTAGATGGGATCCATGGTTAAGGGTTGAATAGTCAATGACCTATTGAAGTCTTATCCAAGTCACTATGCCAAGTGTTCAGGATGTAAGGTACCATTGCAGTATAAAAGTTTGTGTGTTTTATCTTTATTAGATAAGAACTTGCTTGCATATATAAACTTTTCCCATTTTAATGAGCCTATGTAAAAAGCAACAATGCCACAGAGTATTAATTGTGCATGTGGGGGCTGAGGTATCAAGCCATCAATCCCCATAATCTTTTCCTTACATAAATTCTAAACAGAGATTATCTACTAGAATTCCATACAAAACAAGTCCCGAGAATCAGGGAAATTTCCACTACATAAGAAGATATTCAATAAAGGTTATACCTGTTAAAGGAATGCATCTAAAAAGATATTGAAAGAAGGTGTATATGTCCTCTTTAAGTCTTTTGAAATAGTTTTGGTGGGGGTAAAATCCGGAGAGCAGTTTCAACCTGTGATTTGATTTTGTAAAGTCTGAGGAAAATGACTCACAGCAGTCACATTTCAGAAAATGTCCTTAAACAGGAAATTTCTCTGTAACCAAATCTGGTAGCAAGCAAAAGTCCACAATGAAGCAGAGTTGAGGAAAAGGAGCCATCTAGAGCAAATCAATAACAGCAAAGTGTAGGTTTCTTCTCAGGATGAGAATCTATCTTTTCACTTTGGGAGCTGTTTGGGATCTGGCTGGTGTGGGGAGAATGTTTTACTTCATGTAAAGCACTAGGGTAAAAAAGGTTAAGTGTGGGGAAATAATATGAAGGGCTAGAAAAAGGTTTTTAAGGTGGCAAGAAAAGGGGAGAAGGAAGGGTTATCTATGATAGGGGAGAGAACATTACAACATATACATTATATCTAACATTGGCATAGAGAACACACACACACTCATGTGCATAAACCGGCAGACTCAGAGGATCCATACATGGAGCTGCACCACAAGAGTAGTAAGTGCAGTTAGAGAAATAACTACACTAATAACTACCAAGACCATGTTAATGAGTTAATGCCTGACTTGAATACAGGCAGTGAATGTGGGAGGAGGTATGAGGGGGGCAATGGTGGTGAAAAGGTTGCAATGGTGAAGGGTGTGTGTGCTCTTTTTATGACAGAAACTCAACTACAATCATGTTTGTAATTACCATGTTACATAAAAAAATTATAAAAAAATAAAAATGACCTAAAACCATTGCTCTTGAGTCAGGGTTCAAAGAATGTGCTTAATTGAGATTAGAGCCCTAGAACCTTGTCATCCTCCCACACCCTCTCATAATTGCTTGGGAGTCTCCCTCGATGAGAAATTATCCATATTTAACATTTTGTGCCAGTTGAAGGGGAGTCTAATCTCAATCCAAATAATAGTGTGGGATAGACCTACCAAATTGAGTCATTTCACCCAATCCTTTTTAATCCTTCCAGCTGTACTGTCTTCACTCCCTAGAATAATTGTAATTATATCTGGTATTTCTTTAAAGCAACTTTGGATTAATTGATCAAGTTTATGAGAGAAGGCAGGAAAACATTAACTATGACAAAACTTTTTCGATTCTATTGAAATTGAAAATTACAATTGCAATTTTATCTCCCAGCATTACACAAATTAATGCATAAAATCATTAATTTATATGCATTATACAATAGATTACTTGAAATGTCAGCAATAAATATACACTGACTCCACAGATGTTAAAAATAATTGATATGAGAGCTATATTATATCCATATATATGTATAAGTAGAATTTTTAAAGAAAAATCAAATTTGTACTCTAAAGTATTTTGGGATTTATTAATAGCAAGTTATATGTTTTGTACAGTATAAAGCTTTATTCTATTTGGGAAGTGTGTAAAAAGATGATCTCTTATTTTTTCAACTTTACTTGACAACAAAATTTTGACTTTTCTATAAAGATGTGATATATAGTATACCATAATATGAATAAGTACTATAAATTAAAATAGAAGTGATTCAACAGCCATGATCTTAAGTAGAATTTAGATAAAATAATGAATTTTTCAGAGAGAAATCCATTCTCTACTTCTGTTTTGTTCATACTTATCTCCTTTGTCCTTTTTGAGTTGTTAGAGAAATAAAAAGAAACAATATTCGGAATACATATAGAACATAAAATAAGTTTAAATGTTTAAATGCCTGCTTTTATGAAAGAAAAATTATTAGGAAACTAATATAGATCTGTTGAAAAATTAGAATAATGATCATGTTTCATGTAGAAGCAATCTTCTACACCATTAGAAGCACCAGTAGTAGTTCTTTTCTCATATTTTTCACTTTCTATTATGTTGTTCATATATATATTTTACTTGAAAACATAGAACCCTATTCTATCTTCAGATTTTATGGAAATAATTAGTATTTAAAATGCTAAAGAGTATTACATGGAAAGTCTTAAAGAGTTATGGTAAATTTTTTATTTAGGTATTAGGTAAACATGAGAATTACCTTATACATTAACAATTTTTTCAAAACTCGGTTTTGGTTTAATTTTAATATTACTGTCTTGTAATTGAAAGACAAATGCAATAGTCTTTCCATAATATTTGCCAGTAATTCATGCCAGAAAAGAGTAAGCTATAAAATAAAGTAAATGTTTCCTAATCTGAAATTTGTTGAGTAACATTTAAATTAAATCTGAGAATAATTAATAATAGAAATTCCATTGCTATATATAATCTGAGAATTTCCAATTTTTCCTATAACTAATCTGGATGTATGGGTTTTCTTCTTTCATCTCTTTCTCTCTCATTTTCTCACTCTTACTACCTCTTTCTTATCCATAAGTGAGAAAGTGACTACAGTTTCATACTTCTACATATCAAGCAGTTAATTATTCCACAATGTATAAATCACAAAGGCCGGAAAATCTGGAGTGTAATGAATAATCCTTGCCCTGGGAAAACTACCTTCATATTCATTTCTTCATATTCATTGATTAGTATTTAAAATGCTAAAGACTATTACATGGAAATTCTTAAATAGTTATGATAATTTTTTTATTTAGGTATGAGGCAAACATAAGAAATACCTTATACATTAACAATGTTTTCAAAACTCTGATTGGTTTATTTTAAATTTACGTGGTAAGTATACTCTTTCATTTCTTGATGTTGACAGAAGTACTTTTCTAATAATTTACATTATTCTCAAGAAAATATTCTCACAATGAATTAAAGTTCTATTAAGCAGTAAGTTAATATATAGAAACCTCTCTAGCATATTGGGTATTATAGATACATGTATTATATATGCATACATATATGATGCCTCATTATATTAAAATGATTTCTTTTATTTGTGATTTGACAAGCTTCATCAAAATGCAATACTACATTTCTTTACAAAACCTTTAAAATTGTGTGTTACATAACTACTGTAAATCATTGTGATACTTCAGTTCAAGGGAAGTGTCATTTTAGCAATGAGTCAAGTGTGTCCTATGTATACAGCCCCTAAAGCATTTTCTTATTCTTTAGAATGTAGCACTGCAGAAGTATAATTCAGGCCATTACCTCTGTGCTTTTCAAGTAGAGAAGCGCATTATATTAAATTAGTAGTAGACATATGAAAGATTTTACCACACAGTAGAGCAAAGCCATAAATTTGCAACATCAATGATAAATTTCAAATATCTTACGGATTATTACAGATTGTTTGTGAATGTTCTTGCTCTGAATCCCAAGGAAAAAAAATTTGATAGAAGTTCTGAGCCTTTATTTAGGCAGAAATCTTGTAGAAAATAAAATTGTATTTATGTTTCATGTGTAGCAATTTTATCACATTTTTTGTTAAATATTTTAATTTGAAAATCTAACGTGACATTTTTTCCAATGAAGAACATAAATTATATTATCTCTGTGTTGCAAGGCAATTGTTAAAATGCATATGGAGCTATATTGTCATTAGCAAAGGGGAATGAAGGAGAGTTTTTTTCGTGTGCTAAATAAAAACAATTTTAAAATAATATTTTTTAAATTACTAAAAAAGAAGTAGAAAATTAAATGGTTGTTTAAATCATGGATATGAGGAATTAGGGAATAAAATCTTTGTTAAGAAAAGGGAAATAAATTATACTTTATATTGATTTCATATTCCTTCTTGGGTAAATATCCAGATCACAGGGAGAACTTTCAGAATATTATATAAGCTCATAAACTCTATAGTTTCCTTTAGTCTTGGATGCTACTAATTTATAAGAATCAGTATGGCAAAATTTTTCACAGATATTTTTATGTGGGCACATGAAATAATTATGTAAACCTACCCAGATGTGGAAATCATTTAAATATTTGCAAGCTAATATGGCAGAAAAATATCTTTCAAATATACAACTTTTTAGCAGAGCCATCTAATAGTGAAAATAAAATATATATTCAATGATGGGAATAACTGTTTGCAACTGAAATATTATTGGTGGAATGTATGTTGTTCCACAGCATTAGTACTCAGGGATTATCTTTAATCTGTTCCCCCCTGTAGTGTGCAGAGGACCATATGCCTATATGCAGTAGAGATCACATTTGGGTAGGTATGTGAAGTATGATAATGTTTACTTGCTATACTGTCACTCTAGTCAATATTAAATATTATAAAACAATTATATATAAATTAGAGTCAAGACAAAAAACAACTTTAAAAACTCATAAAATGGGGCAAGAGAGATAGCACAGTGGTTAGGCATTTGCCTTGCAAGCGGCTGCCCAGGATAAATCTGGGTTCAGTCCCTGGCCCAGATGGTTCCTGGAGCCAGGAGGAGTGATTTCTGAGTACATAGCCAGGAGTAACCCCTGAAAGTCACTGGGTGTGTTCCAAAAACAAACAAACAAAAGAAATGATGAAATTTCCAAAAGTTGTGTATGTAGATTTTAAATTATATAAATATTAAAAAGTTGACATTCTTTAAAATACAGATTAAATGCCCAATAAAAATTACTATATAGTTTCTGAAAACAATTACTAATTGTGAGGAATAGGGAAAATAGAAAATTTATGAGCTTATATTTAGAATTAGCAAATATATAAAATTATGTTTAAATATCTTAAATAATCAGCTTAACGTGCAAAAATTTACTAAATGATAAATAAAAGACAAACAAAATATTAATATTTAAAAATATATCTTTGAGAAAATTTACCAGTGGCTATATAAGAAGAATGGGATTAAAAGTTGGATTAGAATAAGAGTTTTGGGGCCCGGAGAGATAGCACAGCGGCGTTTGCCTTGCAAGCAGCTGATCTAGGACCAAAGGTGGTTGGTTCGAATCCCAGTGTCCCATATGGTCCCCCGTGCCTGCCAGAAGCTATTTCTGAGCAGACAGCCAGGAGTAACCCCTGAGCACTGCCAGGTGTGCCCCAAAAACAAACAAACAACAACAACATAAAAGAATGGCTAAAGAAACTGTGGTACATATACACAATGGAATATTATGCAGCTGTCAGGAGAGATTAAGTTATGAAATTTTCCTATACATGGATGTACATGGAATCTACCATGTTGAGTGAAATGAGTCAGAGGGAGAGAGAGATGTAGAATTGTCTCACTCATCTATGGGTTCTGAGAAAAATGTAAGGGGCCCGAGAGATAGCATGGAGATAAGGCATTTGCCTTTCATGCAAAAGGTCATCTGTTCGAATCCCGGTGCCCCCTATGGTCCCCTGTGCCTGCCAGGAGCAATTTCTGATCATGGAGCCAGGAGTAACCCCTGAGCACTGCCGGGTGTGACCCAAAAGACCAGAAAAAAAATGTAAGTCATTTTTGCACCAATCCTCAGAGATAATGGGAGGAGGGCTGGAACTTCCAGCTCACTTCATGTAGCTCACCATAATTAGTGGTGAGTGCAGCTATAGAAATAACTACACTGAGAACTATCTTAATCATATTCACGAATCAGGGAACTGGAAAGCCTGTATGGAGTACAGGTGGGGGTGGGTTGGGAGGGAGGGAGATTTGGGACATTGGTGGTGGGGAACTTGCACTGACGTAGGGGGTGTTAAAAAAAATTAAAAAAAATAAAATAAATAAAAGGAAAAAAAAGGCCTACCAATGCTTACCACAGGCTGTGTTCTACGCATTGTATAGAAAGAGGAGGTACAGTAAATGCACCCCATATACACCTCAACCCAGACCCTTGCCTGGTCTGTATTGGGAATTTAGGGGACAAAAAAGAAGAGTTTTGGGGAATAATGAAAAAGTAGTAAATGGAATCAACTCGGGAGATGAGTTGATTATATGAAAAATTCATTATATGAAGATATTCAATGGTAGCCCATACACATTTAATATAATAAAACTTTATAAATGTATGTCATTTTAATAAATTTTGACAATATATTATTCAAATAATAAGATGGGTTTAATTATAAGTCAAATACTAAAGAAGAAAATATTAATGAAATTGAGTGAATTTAGTAAAATTGAGTACTTTTACTTTGTACTTTGCAAATAATAAAAAAATAAAAACTAGAATCTTTTAAGTAATTCATGACATATATTAAGTAGTTTAGATTACAATAAATTAATTCTTGCACAGGAAAATATTAAGAAATGACAAATTTCATAGTGTTAAGTAGTTATACATATATCAAATAAATTTTAGATAACCTGATAAGGTTTAACATAATTTGAGAGACTAGAGAGAGTGACCCAAACAACAGAAAGGTTTAGGCAGCTCCATGTGCATGTGCCACTTGTCATAATGACAAAATTGGTCTCAATAGAGAGAGGTGTATAGTTAGTGTAGAGCTATTTTTAAATATACAGTGGCGATATATCTATTTCTGTTTTGAGAATAGGCCATGAGTGGATCAGCGAGAGTGGTCTGAACAAAGGAATTTGTAGCCTAAACATACCTGCAAGTCAAAGAATTAGCATTGCAAAGCTTACAAAACTGAAAAATAATCCATCAACCACCTAAATGCCCCTGAAATCTCCCTGGTAGTGAAGAAGACTGACAGTTTCAAATGATAGATGTACCTTGAGACCGCAAGGAACCATGGTGAAGCATCACAAAACACACCACTCCTGTGGGTGAAGATTAAAATCCTGCATAAAAAATAAGTACTAGTCCCGATATAAACACTCTGAAATGGACTTCAGAGTGGAAATACTTAGGATAGTCATTCAACAATCTCAAAGAAACAATGGAGGGTTCGGAGGGAGAGCCAGAGGTAGGGTGTTTGCCTTGTACATAGCAGCTGACCCAGGACAGACTGGGATGGATCTCTGAGGTCCCACATGGTCCCCCAAACCAGGATCGATTTCTGAGCACATAGTCAGAAATAATCTGGCATCACTGGGTGTGACCCAAATCACCAACCAAACCAAACAAAACAAAAAAGAAAGAAAATAAACAAAAAACAGTGGAATGGACTGCCAAGAAAACACAGAGTATATGAGAGCAAAAATGTCAGAACTAAAAATTATACATGCAAAATAAAATAATTCAATAATAAAACAAAAACCTCACCAGCAGAATAACAGTTGCTGAGGACAGAATTAGTGAACTCAATGAAGTATAGAAAACCTCCAGAAAACAACAGAAGATAGAACAAAGCTTCAAAATAAATGAAGAGAAGGTGGAAAAAAAATAAAGCAAATAAAAATTCAATAGTACTTTGGATTAAATTAAAAAAAAAACAGAAAAAGAAACTACACAGTTTCTACATAGTGAGGGAAAAATCTATATGGAAAAGGAACAGTCAAAGACTCAACTGGTAAGATGTTCTGAAAGCTATACAGATCATGTAACCACATCCTAAATGCCTAAAGTACCAGCTAAAAGTAGAAAAGATATTTTATATATATTTTATTAAAACACCTTGATTACAATACATGATTGTGTTTGGGTCTCAGTCATATAAAGAACACCACCCATCACCAGTGCAACGTTCCCATCACCAATGTCCCAAATCTCCTACTCCCTACCCAACTCCCGCCTGTACTCTCGACAGGCTTTCCATTTCCCTCATATATTCTCATTATTAGGACAGTTCAAAATGTAGTTATTTCTCTAACTAAACTCATCACTCTTTGTGGTGAGCTTCATGAGATGAGCTGGAACTTCAGGCTCTTTTCTCTTTTGTGTCTGAAACTTATTATTGCAAGAATGTCTTTCATTTTTCTTAAAACCCATAGGTGAGTGAGACCATTCTGCGTTTTTCTCTCTCTGACTTATTTCACTCAGCATAATAGATTCCATGTACATCCATGTATAGGAAAATTTCATGACTTCATCTCTCCTGACAGCTGTATAATATAGCAGTTTCTTTAGCCATTCGTCTGTTGAAGGGCATTTTGGTTGTTTCCAGAGTCTTGCTATGGTAAATAGTGCTGTAATAAATATAGGTGTAAAGAAGGGGTTTTTGTATTGTATTTTTGTGTTCCTAGGGTATATTCCTAGGAGTGGTATAGCTGAATCGTATGGGAGCTCGATTTCCAGTTTTGGAAGGAATCTCCATATCGTTTTATATAAAGGTTGAACAATAAAAATGAATACATTTTGGATTATTAAATTTGAATTATTTCCACTGAGACAATCAGCATATCTGGTTCAGTTTGCTATCAGAATAGCCAACATGGGGGTGTTTTAAGATTCCATAAGGCAGTAAAGTTACTAATCATAATTTAACTTAATATCCTTTGACAAAAATGCTTTCATCTTTTACTTAAGTTGTTTTTTTATAGGAGATAACAATTTCAAAAATAATTCTTGAGAAAATATAAACTGTTAAATATGGGTTAGTATATGTAAAAATATGCTGCATATTTTTTAATACAAGTTTTATTTTATTTTATTTGGTTTTTGGGTCACACCCAGCAGCACTCAGGGGTTACTCCTAGTTCTATGCTTAGAAATACCTCCTGGTAGGCTCAGGGGACCAGATGGGGTGCCAGGTTCAAACCACCTTCTGTCCTGGTTCGGCTGTATGCAAGACAAATGCCCTACCGCTATGCTATTTCTCTGCCCTAAGCTTTTTTTTTTTAAATACACAAAATAAAATAGGATCTCAATATACTCACCTTTATCTTTATATATGGGTTATGAATAAGGCAATTTTTAGAATAATCTTCTAAAAAGAGAAAAACAGATCTGAATCACAAAAGAATTCAAATGCTTTTAATATTTGGAACTGAACAGACTAGCTTCTTTAGCAAATTTATTTAAAACGCAATATGAAGGACATAGAGATTGACATTGATTTAAATTGGTAATTTCATATTTATATTTGCTTAATAGATAAACTTTGCCAGCAAAGCAATTTCCTGTAATATTTTCAATAAATAATAGAAAACTTACAGAAAAGATTGATTAAAGTATTTTTCTTTCTCTTACCACAAACATCGCTTCAATGCACTTTGTGCATTTTTAATTTTTATTATAATTTTATGCTTTTCAAATGGAACTTCTGCCTAGGAAAAGTTAGCTCCTGGGATCTACTCTAGTTTTCTCATTTGCTTCTCTCTCAGAAATCATGCATGAAACATTCTCACAAATACCCCCACTGAGTCAAATGAATTACCTGTCTTATTGTGGCTAGGAAAACTCAAAGGCATATGTGTAGTGGAGATAAAACCCATAATTTTTCTTTAAGCAAAGATCGGACAAATAAAATATTGGGTGCTTTAGTAGGTATTAAAATAATCCTATTTAAGGTGAACTTTAAAAACTAAATGAAACTTATTTTTCTCTTTTTATGATATGAAGCCTTATGCATTTAAAATAGATAAATATCTAATTAAATTTGTTCTGTTTGTCTTGGGACCAAACCCAGTGGCACTCAGGGGTTACTCCTGGTTTTGCTCTCAGAAAACACTCCTGGTAGGGTTGGGAGACCACATAAGATGCTAGGAATCGAACCTGGATCCGTCTGCGTTGGTAGCAGGTAAGTCAAATGCCCTAATCTGAGCTATTGCTCCAGCCACTAATTAGTGAATTTCAAAAAAAGTTAGCATTATTTTTTTTTAGATTGGAGAACAAGGAAAAGCTAACTTGTTAATCCAACTGATTTCCGACAAAGCATTTTTATTACTATGTTTATTATTTAGACATATTTAATAGATACACAGGTGGTTCTTAAACTCTCTTTACTGTTTATATTATGTGATTATTTTGATAGTTTGCTTCTAATTTCCATATGTGATATACTTTCTTCTTTAAAAGAAAATATTTAAGGTCTAATCAAAATTTGGGGAGGTAAAGAGCACATTTCTCCTGTTTTCTTTGTAAAGGGATATAATATAGCATTACTGAACTCAAATTTTTAGTATCTGTGTTTTATCAACTGACTTGCATAGGATGGTCCATCTGAACTTAGTTCAGCTTTTTGATATACTTTAATTTGTGTTTGTATTTAACTATTCTTAATTCCTGTTTTGTGTTATACAATCCATTATATAAACATATACCTTATGTAATTATATAGAAAGTGCATATAAATAGAAATAATTTATCTCTGTACCTTTAAAGTAGAACCTTTTATTTTCAAACACTACTTTTATCACTTAATTTTATCACTTATTAAATAAGGTTGGCAAATTAAATTCTTTGAGTTTATTCTTAAACAAAGATAAAATTAGCACTTGCCTAATGGGTGATCTGACAATATAATTAATTCATATTGTAAATTATAAATGATACTATATAAAATGTTTAGCTTTTATAAAAATCTAACATAATTAATATGCAGATTTATACATGAATATATTAAATAGATTTTTAAGTTAGTACATGATCAGAGCCAGAGCAATATACCATGGATAGGGCATTTGCCTTGCAAACAGCCCACACAAGTTCAATTTTTGTCAATATATGCCTACTTGGTCCCCTGAGCAGTAGAAGGAGTCATAAGAAAGCCTTATTTCTCTCTCTCTCTCTCTCTCTCTCTCTCTCTCTCTCTCTCTCTCTATCTCAATACAAAAACACACCTACATACATAGACTCTCAAAACTTAGAAATTATGTGAATTGTGCATTTTAAATCTGGAAATAGAAAGCTGTTAATAGAATTGGTCATAAAATAAAACACTTTATTAATAAATACAGATAAAAAGTTAGTTTAATGTGTATATATAGAGATCATCTGTATAAATGTTATCTTTTGCATATGAAAAAAAATTTATATTGACTCTTAAGAAAATCTGATTTAGGATTGTGTATGACTCTAACTCTTTGTACAATTTTTAAAAATTAGTCCCACAATAGGGCCCGAAGGGTGGCGCAGGGCCTAAGGCATAGGCTTTGTACACACTGGCCTAGGGCAGACCATGTTTCGATCCCCCTCTCTCCATCACTTGACTTTAGATAGTCTTGGACAAGGCATAGCATACTAGTCTGTCAGCTTTAATAAATCCTGCATAAATACTCAGACAATTATTAAGAAATGTTCATTTCGGGGCCGGGTGGTGGCACTGGAGGTAAGGTGCCTGCCTTGCCTTCGCTTGCCTAGGACGAACCGCGGTTCAATCCCCCCGTTTATCATATGGTCCCCCAAGCCAGGAGCGACTTCTGAGCGCATAGCCAGGAGTAACCCCTGAGCATCACCAGATGTGGCCCAAAAACAAAAAACAAACAAACAAACAAACAAAGACATGTTCATTTCACCTTAAAAAAATATCTCCCCTGGGGGGGTGACCTGTTTTAGTTTTCTTCTTTCCCCACCCTCAAATGCATTGGGAAGATAATGTAACACCTTTTCTCCCTGCAAAGGCACACTAAAAACAGGGGGGAAATCTATAAAACTGAGCTCTTATCTACTAGGGATAAGAACTCATACTTGTTTACAATACAGGGGTACCTCCTACCTGTAAATATGTCACGTGGACTCGACTTAGACTACAGGTCCAGCCTTGAACCCTGGATCACAATCGTAGAAATGACATACCTCATCACAACAACCACAGGAAACAAGTCCCAACTGGAACATCCGTAATAGTGCTTGGACACCAACAAGTGCCAGCCCTATTATGAAATACCCTGACAATGAGGAAAATGGGATCAACTCGACCTATGATCAAGTTAACCTACCTCACCAGC
>PVKC010001171.1:0-53570 GCA_004027635.1 Crocidura indochinensis
TTCTGCTCTCAGCTTTGTTATTTCCTTCTGCCTCCCTATTTTTGGGTCTTTTTGTTGAGTACTTTCTAGTTCTATGAGATGCGTCATTAAGCTACTCAGGTAAGCCCCTTCTTCCTTCCTGATGTGTGCTTGCAAAGCTATACATTTTCCTCTCAGTACTGCTTTTGCTGTGTCCCATAAGTTCTGATAGTTTGTGTCTTCATTATCATTTGTTTCCAGGGACCTTGTGATTTCCTCTTTGATTTCATCTCAGACCCACTGGTTATTCAGTATGAGGCTGTTTAACTTCCAGGTGTTAGAGTTTTTCTTCTTTGTTCCTTTGGAATTCACAAATAATTTCAGAGCCTGTGGTCAGCAAAGGTAGCCTGCAAAATTTCTATCCTCTTGATATAATGAAGATATGTTTTATGTGCCAGCATGTAGTCTATCCTGGAGAATGTCCCATGTACATTGGAGAATAATGTGTATCCAGGTTTCTGGGGATGGAGTGTCCGATATATATCCAAAAGGCCTCTTTCTTCCATATCTCTCCTCAGGTCCAGTATATTCTTGTTGGGTTTCAGTTTGGTTGACCTATCCAGTGTTGACAAAGCCGTGTTGGGGTCCCCCACAATTATTGTGTTGTGATTGATGATATTTTTCAGCTTTGTCAACAATTGTATTAAATATTTTGCTGGACCCTCATTCGGTGCATATATGTTTAGAAGAGTGATTTCTTCCTGCTCTACATACCCCTTGATTAATATATAATGACCATCTTTGTTCCTTACAACCTTCCAGGGGATAAATTTGCTTTATCTGATATTAGTATGGCCACTCCAGCTTTTTTATGGGTGTTGTTTGCTTGGATAATTTTCCTCCAGACTTATTTTGAGTCTATGTTTGTTCTGACTATTCAGGTGTGTTTCTTGTAGACAGCAGAATGTTGGATTGAGTTTTTTTGATCTAGTTAGCCACTCTCTGTCTCTTAACTGGTGAATTTACTCCATTGACATTGAGAGAAAGAATTGTCCTGGATGTGATGCCATCTTTATATCGAAATTTGGTGTGTCTTTTGGTTAGTCTTGTCTTAAATTAGGTCTTTCAGTTTTTCTCTTAAGACTGGTTTTGAGTCTGTAAAGTTTCTGAGCTGTTTTTGTCTATGAAACCATGTAGTCTTCCGTCAAACCAGAAATTGAGCTTTGCTGGGTACAGTATTCTAGGTGAAGCATTCATTTCATTCAGTCTTGTCACAATATCCCACCACTGCTTTCTGGCCTTGAGTGTTTCTGGTGACAGGTCTCTTGTAAATCTCAAGGATGCTCCCTTGAATGTAATTTCCTTTTTTATCTTGCTGTTTGCAGAATTATGTCTCTATCTGTGGGATTTGTCATTGTAACTAGGATGTGTCTTGGGGTATTTTTTTTCTGGGGTTTCTTTTGGTTGGTACTCTTCGGGCATGCAAGGTTTGATCACATATATTCTTTAGCTCTGGAAGTTTCTCTTTAATGATGTTCTTGACCATTGCTTCTTCCTGGACGTTTTCTTCCTGCGTCTCTGGGACTCCAATGATTCTTAAGTTGTTTCAGTTGATCTTATCATAGACTTCTATTTTCATCTGTTCCCATTCTTTGACTTTTTTCCATTGTCTGTTCATTTGTTTTAAGTTTTTTTCCAATCTCTCCCACTGTATGGACTTGTTATTTATCTCATGTTCCACAGCACCAATTCTATTCTCAGCTTCTTCTACCCTGGTATTGAGCTTATCCATTTTATCATTCAATTCATTTACTGCGTTTTTCAGGCCTGTTAGTTGATGTGTTATTTCAGTTTGGAGTTTTGTGATTTCTGTATTCATATTTCCTTGGTTCTTATTAGTGTTCTGTTCTACTCAATCCATGGTTTCTTTGAGTTCTTTGAGCATCTTCCATATTGCTTTTCTAAAGTCCTTATTTGAGAGATTTATTAGTTCTTTGGTCATTATCTGGTCATCAGAATTGTCATCTTCCTTCTCTATGTCTGACGCTGGCCTGCATTGTTTCCCCATTGTCACACTTGTATTGTGGGTTTTTCTACGTGTTGCGGTGGTATTCATTGGCTAAATGATGTACTCAGCCACACTCCTCTGGCTTCGCCCTTTCAGGGTGGGTCGATTTGCCTACAAGGGAGTGGAGTCCCACATGGATGAAGCCTCACACAGGATCAAAGCTTAGGCCCAAGCATGCAGCAGAGAAGATAGTCCAGAGAGAAATGCTTGTCTTCAGTGTTCCAGCACAGTCCTTAGTGTGATTTTTTTTCTCTTCTTGTTGCAATGGTGTTCTTTCTTAGAAAGAGCGCATGGTCACGTAGAGAAGCTGAGTGGCCGTGCTCTTCTGGAGCCTCTTTTCGGCCCACTCCCAAGATGTTCAGGCGACAGGAGAGGAGAGAGAAACACACAGACAGCACTCACAGTTTTTCGCAGTCAGGCCCCACTGGGCAGGCGTAAATTCATAGAAATTACCAGCCTGATGTCACAAACAGGGTCCTGGCTTCTGCAAAGTATTGCTTCTTGCCGGTTTTCATGTTATGAAGGAGTTCCTGGGTGTTTCCACCCTAGAATGGACCTCTGGCAGAGCAAGTTTTTTGGAGCCTATTCAGCCCACTCCCAAGAGGTTCAGGCAACAGGAGAGGAGAGAGAAACACACAGACAGCACTCACAGTTTTTCGCAGTCAGGCCCCACTGGGCAGGCATAGATTTGCAGAAATTCCCAGCCTGACTTCACAAACAGGGGACCTGGCTTTTGCAAAGTATTGCTTCTTGCCGGTTTTCACGTTAAGAAGGAGTTCCTGGGCGTTCCCGCCCTAGAATGGACTTCTGGGAGAGCTAGTTTTTTGGAGTCGGTTGGCCCACTCCCAAGAGGTTCAGTTGACAGGAGAAGAGAGCGATCATTTACTTTAGATGGTGCTACAAGAATAACTCTCAGGCATCAAATCTAAAAACTTTGAAAATAATCAGCAAAAGGGCAACAGAAACTTCTGTTGCTTAGAAGAGAAAAAGGGAGTTACATAGCTGAGGGAAAAGCTACCTAAGCCACAGATACTTTTGAAGAGAGAGAGAGAGAGAGAGAGAGAGAGAGAGAGAGAGGATATACTGTCAGTTCCTGAACTCAATATGCTCAAAAATCACTTGTTTATTTTTTTCATCACTCACAGAAACAAAGCTACCCCCCAGGTTTCTCTAAGGTATCCTGTTTTTTGTCTTTAATGTCATTGTCTCCCCTGCTCATCCACCCTTCTCTTAGTTCCTTATATACATTATTCTGATAGCTACCTTTCCTCTTTAAGCCATCATTAGCACTCATGCAAATTCATTAGTTTTCTGGGAACCAGTTAAGTGACTGCCCTTCTACTCTTACCATAAAACCACATCACCAAAAATATATCTTTCAAAAAGGAACTATGAAGTATCATTGATACTCAAAATTGTACATATTAAATGTATACAGCTTGACAATTTCAGAAATAAGGGCAACTCATGAAACCATCTCTTGGTATGCTCTTATCACACAGTGCTTTGTGATTAGAATTTTTTCAATGTTTAAAATATTTTATTTACTTTATTTAAATACAGTAACAACAAGGTTGTTCATAATACAGCTGTTTGTTTTTTTCAAGTTACAAAGTTGTTTGTTATTGAGTTTCGGTCATTCAATATGGAACACCCTTCACCAGTGCACATTTACTGCCACCAATGTTCCCAGTTTTCCTCCCACCATTCCCCCTGCCTTTTCCCTTGCCTGCCTCTGTGACAGATGTTTTTCTTCTTTCTCTCTCTTTCTCATTAGAGAGGGGTTTTTTATTTATTTATTTATTTTGGTTTTTGGGCCACACCCCGTGACGCTCAGGGGTTACTCCTGGCTATTCACTCAGAAGTCGCTCCTGGCAGGCACGGGGGACCATATGGGGAACCGGGGGATCAAACCGTGGTCCATCCTAGGTTAGCGCAGGCACCTTATCTCCAGCCCCACCGCCCAGCCCCATCATTAGAGAAGTTTTTTAAATGTTATAGCTTCTCCTAGAAAGACTGTATGCTCTCACTTACAAATGGAACCTAAAAAATATTCAATTATCAGAAGCTAAAAGAAGATAGGAGACTGACAGGAAAAATGAAGGGAGTGATGATCAAAAGATTGAAAGTTTTTAGGTTATATAAGTAATACTAGTTCTAGAGGTCAGAGCTATGGTACCATGGGTATGGTGTTAGATTTGCTTCTGGTCACCCCAGTTGTATGTATGACATTACATATAACACTACCAGGCATATTAATCCCAGAGTACAGAGCAGGAATAGCCCCTGAACATAAGGTATCCCTTACCTGCTACCTCCAAAAAGAAAAAAGAAAAGAAAAAGGTCTGTCAATCTAAGACACAACTTTCACTATTGTTAGCCTTTCACGATAATACTGCACATGTAGTTAAGTTTTTCTTAGATGATAGATCTCATGTGTTTTGCTACCAATAGTAATGATAATAGTATTGTGATGACATGAGAAAATTGGGGGAGGTCATGAATACACCAAACTTCTCTAAACATAAAGCAGTATGTGATAAGGCTTTTTTTTCTTTACATACTGAATAAAGTTCAGTTACCTTAGTTTGACAGTTAATATCCTTCTACAGGCTATTTTATGATCTCACGAAAGAAGGCCATCTATAATCCAAAATTTATCTGAAAAATAATACCAGATCCCAGAAAACCACAACTCGTTTCTATACATAAGTATCATCTTCACTCTGAGACTTCCTAATTTTCACTTGCATTATTATACTTACTTAATTTACAAGATGCATTTACACTTCATCCCATTTGTAAAGTGTGAAGTTACTATCCTCCTTGTCTGTAAAATAGTAAGCACAGCATGAATCTGTTAAATACAGTATTTGGGACTGATTGCACAAGCATTTTTTTTTACCTCATATAACATTTTGAGGAGTACTGATTGCTATTTCTTAGCAGATATTTGCCCTTTAAAAAAAAACTCCAGGGGCCGGGAGGTGGCGCTGGAGGTAAGGTGCCTGCCTTACCGCGCTAGCCTTGGATGGGCCGCGGTTCGATCCCCCGTGCCCCATATGGTCCCCCAGGCCAGGGGCGACTTCTGAGCGTATAGCCAGGAGTAACCCCTGAGTGTCACTGGGTGTGGCCCCAAAACCAAAAAAAAAAAAAAAAACCTCCAGAAATCAATCATTATACATTATTTTAAAATTTTTAACTTTCATAAATTTTATAAATTTTAACTTTCACTTTTATTAATTACTCATTCTACAAGTCATTTAACACTTTTCCTTCTTTTCTTTTTGTCACTTTTGGGTGGTATACTCTGTGATGCTTAGGGCTTATTCCTGGCTCTGCATTCAGGAAGTGCTCCTGATAGTGCTTTGGAGAAACCCAAGGATAGAATCCAGTTGGCATCATGCAAAGCAAATGCACCACTCCCTCTCTCTCTTTCTCATAGAATCCAATTGGCATCATGCAAAGCAAGTACCTCATGTTCTTTCTCTCTGTTTCTCTGTATCTCTGTCTATCTCTGTCTCTCTGTCGCTGTCTCTGTCTCTGTCGCTGTCTCTGTCTCTCTCTGTGTGTGTCTCTCTCTCTCACTCGCTCCTGTTCTCTCTCTCTGACTTCCCTAAAGGTGCTAAGGAACTACTCCCAGCTTGCTGTTTATGGTAGGGAATAAAATGGGGAGGTGTTACTTTTGAAGGTAATTAGGGAACATTTGTGGTACCTGAAATAGAACTTAGGGCTCCTGCCTTGGAAACAAGTGCCTAAGATCTATTGAGGCAGCTCTCAGGCCCCTTACATTTTTCTTAAATAATATTTATTTGGTGTTAGTACCATCTAGTGGAGAATATGAATAATGCTCAAAGGTTAAATTGACATTAAGAATTAGCACATCGATTGGAAATTGGGGACAAAAAAAAAAAAAAAGAATTAGCACATCATTTGGGGCCCAGGAGATAGCATGGAGGTAAGGCATTTGCCTTTCATGCAAAAGGTCATCGGTTCGAATCCCGGTGCCCCATATGGTCCCCCGTGACTGCCAGGAGCAATTTCTGAGCATGGAGCCAGGAGTAACCCCTGAGCGCTGCCGGGTGTGACCCAAAAACAAAAACAAAAACAAAAACAAAAGAATTAGCACATCAAAAAACAGAAGTGGGGCCTAAGTGGTGGTGAGCATCACCGGCTATGCCCAAAACCAAAAAAAAAAAAAAATAATATAATACAATAAGGACAGAGAATTATTTAGGGACAGTGAGCAAGATATTTAAAGTGAACCAGTTTAAGTGAAATCAAGAATGCTTTCCAAAATGAGTGCCTATTTGTTATAAGATGAATAATGATCTATACATTTGAACCAAAGAATAGAATCAGTGTTGTGAATACACTCAGAGGCAAAATTTTATAGTTAGTAATTTAAACTTTTTAAGTAAAAATTTTGTATTTTTCACATTGCTATATTACATATTTTATCATCAGAAAAAGATGCTTTCAAAACAGAATATAATAAAAGGCTTTTCGCATTTTATTTTTAAAAGTTATATATTTATGTATAGTAAAATTTAATAATTTAAAAATAAATTTATAAATAAAATTTATATTTTGTTTATAGTGAAACATGTCCCTTACATTCACACATTGTGGAATAGATTTAGATTTCTTAAAGATATAGCCATGGAAGATACGAGCTGAATTTAATTGTTTTCCACAATTCTATGGGCCAGAGCTATGGTGCCATGGGTGAGGCTTCAGAACATTTCTTATATAAACTATTTTTACATTATTGTATTTTTAAACACTTAAACATTTTTGAAAATTAATCATGTTAATATTCACCATGAGATTCACAGCCACAAAGTTGTCCAGATTAAATTCAGTCTTACAGGGCCGGTCTGTGGTGCTGAAGGTAAGGTGCCTGCCTTGCCTGCGCTAGCCTAGGACAGACCGCGGTTCAATCCCCCAGTTTCCCATATGGTCCCCCAAGCCAGGAGCTACTTCTGAGTGCATAGCCAGGAGTAACCCCTGAGCGTCACTGGGTGTGACCCAAAAACCAAACCAAAAAAAAAAAATTAATTAAAAAAAATAAATTCAGTCTTACAATGTTCCAACACTCATTCCTTCACCAGTGCACATTTCCTGACACCAATGTCCCCAATTTTGTTCCTGCCACTCCAAAGCCAGTCTCTACTGCAGACATTTTTCTTACACCTAATATATACAAGGCACTTACAGAAGGTACTGACAAGAAAAACATCATCTAATCCCATCCCAAAATTGAAGAATAAATTCATAGGCACTTCCTCCAGGAAGAAATACCAGGAAGATGGCCAAAGGCACATGAAAAAAATACTCCAAATCACTAATCATCAGGGAGATGCAAATCAAAACGTCAATGAGGTACCATCTCATGCCACAGAGACTTGTACCCATCATAAAGAACAAGAGCGATCAGTGCTGGTGGGGATGTGGAAAGAAAGGAACTCTCATTCAGTGCTGGTGGGATTGCCATCTAATCCAGCTTTTATCTGATGCAGCAATACTAGTAGGGATAGAAGTATCCCCAAAACATAATTCAAAAATGCCCTCTGCATGCCTAAATTCATTGCAGCAATATTTAAAATGGCCAGATACTAGTACCTTGTATATTTCAGATATTAGCCCCTTATCTGATGGGTATTGGGTAAATAGTTTTTCCCATTCTGTGGATGGCTTTTTTTATCCGAGGCACTATTTCCTTTGAGGTGCAGAAGTTTCTCAGTTTAATATAGTCCCATCTGCTTATCTGTGCTTCCTCTTGTTTGGAGAGTGCACTTTCCTTCTTAAAGATGCCTTTGGTCTCAATGTCATGTATGTGTTGTTCTATATACCTTATGGTTTCAGGCCTGAAATCAAGGTCTTTAATCTATTTGGATTTGGATTTGGATTTGATCTCTGTGCATGGTGTTAGATGGGGGGTTGAGTTTGCTTTTTCTTTTTCTTTTTTTTTTTTCTGCAAGTGGCTAACCAGTTTTGCCAACACCACTTGTTAAAGAGGCTTTTCTTGTTCCATTTCAGTTTTCTTGCCCCTTTATCAAAGATTAGTTGATTGATGCCTGGTGAACATTCTCTAAATACACAAGTCTGATCTAAGGATCTGTCTTTATTCCAATATCATGCTGTTTTAATAATTATTGCTTTGTAATACATTTTAAAATTGGGGAAAGTAATGCTTCCCATATTTCTTTTCCCAAGGATTGCTTTAGCTATTCGTTTGTTTATTGTTCCAAATGAATTTCAGAAGTGATTGATCCACTTCTTTGAAGAATGTCAATGGTATCTTTAGAGGGATTGCATTAAATCTGTACAATGCTTTGGGGAGTATTGCCATTTTAATGATATTAATACTGCCAATCCATGAGCAGAGTATGTGTTTCCATTTCCTTGTGTCCTCTCTTATTTTTTGAAGCAGGCTTTTGTAGTTTCTTTGTATAGGTCCCTCACCTCTTTAGTTAAGTTTACTCCAAGATATTTAAGTTTGTGTGGCACTAATGTGAATGGGATTGTTTTCTCGATGTCCTTTTCTTCTCTATCATTATTAGTGTAAAAGAAAGCCATTGGCTTTTGAGTGTCAATTTTGTAACCTGCCATTTTGCTATATCAATCTATTATTTCTCAAAGCTTTCTGGCAAAATCTTCAGAGTTTTCTAAATATAATATTATGTCATCTGCATACAGTGAGAACTTGACTTCTTCCTTTCTTTTCTGGATGCCCTTGATATCTTTTCCTTGCCTAATCGCAAGGGCAAGTACTTCTAGTACTATGTTGAATAGGAGTGATGAGAGATAGCGGCCTTGTCTTGTACCAGATTTTAGTTTATCTTCATTGAGAATAATATTTGCCCTTGGCTTCTGGAAGAATGCCTTGGCTATACTGAGAAAAGTTATTAACAAGAACGTATTAAGAAAAAAATCTAACCCCATCAAAAATGGAGAGAAGAAATAAACAGACACTTCCTCAAAGAAGAAATTCAAATGGCCAAAAGACACATGAATAAATGCTCCACATCACTAATCATCAGGGAAATGCAAATCAAAGCAATAATGAAGTACCATCTCACACCACAGAGACTGGCACACATCAAAAAGAAAGAGAACAATCAGTGCTGGAGGGGATGTGAAGAGAAAGGAATTCTCATTCACAGCTAGAGGGAATGCCATCTAATCCAGCCTTTATAGGAAACAGCATGGAGATTCCTCAAAAAAAATGGGGGGGGGGATATTGAGCTCTTATATGATCCAGCTATACTACTCCTAGGGATATACCCTAAGAACACAAAAATACAATTCAAAAATCCCTTTATCACCCCTATATTCATTGCAGCACTGTTTATAATAGCCAGACTCTGGAACTAACCAAGATGCCCTTCAACAGATGAATGGCTAAAGAAACTGTGGTACATATACACAATGCAATATTATGCAGCCATCAGGAGAGATAAAGTCATGAAATTTTTCTATATGTGGATGTATGAAATCTATTATGCTGAGTAAAGCATGACAGAGAGAGAAATAGACACAGAATAGTCTCACTCATCTATGGGTTTTAAGAAAAATTAAGGACATTATTGTAATAATTCCAGAGACAATAGAGATGAGGACCACAAGGACCGGCTCACAATATGAAGCTCACCACAAAAGGTAGTGGAGTAATTAGGGAAATAACTACACTAATAACTATCCTGACAATCTTAATGCGTAAGAGAAATAGAATGCCTCTTTCAAGTTCAGGCAAGGGTTCGGAAGTGGGGAGGCATTGGTGGTTGGAATGTTGCACTGGTGAAGGGGGTATTCTATTGATGACTGAAACCCAATTACAATCATGCTCATAAGCATGATGCTTAAATAAATATTTTATATGTTAAAAAAATTAAATAAAATAGCCAGTTTCTAGAAATAACCCAGATGCCAGACAAGTAATTAGTGGCAGCAGAAGCTATGGTACATATACATAATGGAATACTATGCAGCCGTAGGAAAAATGAAGTCAAGAAATTTTACTATACATAGATAGATAGAGAAATTATTATACTGAGTGAAAATAGTCAGAAGTACAGAGACAGATATAGAATAGTCTCACTCATGTGGGATTTAAGAAAAATAAAAGAGAGTATGGTAATAATACCCAGAGACAATAGAGATAAGTGCTGGAAGGAACAACCCACCTTATGATGCTTACCACAAAAAGTGGTGAGTACAGTTAGAGACAGAACTACATTAACAACTATCATGACAATGGTATTGAATGAAATAAATAAAATGCCTGTTTCAAAGACAGGTAGGAGATGGCAAAGTAGAAAATGGGGGGTATTGGTGGTGGGAAGGTTACACTGGTGAAGGGGGTGTACTGCTTATGACTGAAACTCAACTTCAACATGTTTGTAATTATTTTGCTTAAATAAGGATATTATTATAATAAAAACTGTAATTTATTTTGATCTTCTGACCTTTGTAATCTATATCAGCAACAAACTGCATAACTAGTATTATTTTCCCTGTAATTACTATAATGTTCTGAAGTTTGAAATATAAAAATATAGTCTTCATTCATTTTATCTTTTTTGTTATCCATACTTTAAATTTCCATGATTTTAAATCATTTTATAAAATTATAAAATAAATTCTGCTACAACTTTTACTAGGATTATATTTGTTGAATTGTGTAGGGGAATCATACATTTATAATTATCAATTTTTTATCATGACTGAACATCAAAGGACACACAAAAGAACATAACTGTTTTTCCCTTAGATCAGTTTGTTACCTTGCCAATCATAATCTTAGTTTCTTTTATCTGATGATTGCACATTGTGTTACATTTTTAAAACTATGCAAATTTAAGATTTTCTATTCTTTAAATTTTTTAGGGTTTTTTATATCTTTTATTAACATTTTTGGTAAATATTCAACTGACATTTGAAAAGAAGATTTAATGTCTGCTTTCAGGTTCAGAGTATATGAAATATTGATTATGTTTACATTATTAATTATGACATATTTAGTTCTCTACATATTGTCAGTTATCTCAGATGAATTGAGAAAAGAGAATAAATATCTACTGATATTTTTCTTTCTGCTTCCCCCTAAGTCACTGTTAGATTTTGCTTCATGAAGATCAAACATTTAATTTGAAGTAACAGAGCTATAATTATTATAGCTTTATGTTAATTTGTAACTTGGTGTTATCACTCCCATTATATCATTGATTAATTTTCTTTGGTGGATCAAGATTAAATCGTGTTTGATAACTATGTTGTAACTCATGCTTTATTTCTGTTCATATTTTCCCATTTGCCATTGCCTGCAATTTTATTTTAAAATATTTTTGAAATGAATATTGCTTTATCTATGTTTCTTATTAACACCATAGAACTGTGTTGTTTTATAATTTACATTTATTATTATATTTACAGAAATCTTAGTCTATTATATAATTTGATATTAGACTGCAAATTTATAATCTTCGAAGATGTTGTATATTTTTTATTTTATTTAATAATTTTTATTTTGACCAAAGTGTATTGCAAATCTTTCACAGTAATATTTTAGGTACATAGTGACAGTGAATCAGGGTCATTCCCACCACTAATATTGTCCTCCCTCCACTCCTGTTCCCAGCATGTATTCCATATTCCCTTCATTTGCCCCCAGGGCTGCTAGCATAAGTGGTTCTCTCTGAGTCTAGCTTGTCGTAGATTGAGTATCGATTTTGTTGTTGTTGGCTTTGGATTTGGTGTTTAAGTCTGATTATTTTCTATTTCTACTCAATTTTCATACAACTGTTTGGTCTTGGTACCCTCCATTATTTCCCCCTTAATTTGTGAGGTGAAACAAGATGGTTCAAAATATGTGGTTCTGTTTGAAGGAGAGAAAGCAAAAGGGGGGCAATAAATTAAACAAGCACAAAAAAAGGAGGAGTCCTTCTAGAGGCTATAAATATCAATATAAGAGAATAAAGGGAAGAAGGAAGAAAAAACATAACAACAATACAAAAAATCAAATTAAAAATCCAAAAAGCACCACAACGATAAAGACAACAATCAAACAATAACCACTATCCCAAAATAAAACAAAATAAAGCACACACACACAAAAAAAAACTTAAAGAACCAACAACAGTAACAAAATAAAAAAATTAATTTGTGCTTCTATTTTTTTTTGCATAGGCACAGTAAATATTGGGGAAATTAGAAAGGGAATTCCCTTTCTAATACAGGGTTTCTCCAACCTTGAAGTATACTGTCATGGGAATAACTACAGGCTCCATATATGCTCTTTTACTCTCCCTTGGGTCCTTTTATGGTGTCTGGAAACTTTCTGTTCAGTAGTGGAAGATAAAATCAAGCCTCTGTAACTAGAGATCTTGGTATTTGCAAAGGTGATAGGATAATGCCTAGAATGGAGTCTTTCTTTATGGCTCTAGAAGCTCTGTTCCATCACTGTTGCTTTAATCAGTATTCTGTAGTTGTTGGTCTTGGTTTTTGCACTGATCATAGGACACAACCTAAAATAGAGTCTTACATTATGTTTCCAGAAGTTCAGTTGTAGTTGTCTCAGTCAGATCTCTGAAATCAGAGATCTTGGTTGTTGTACAGATTGTAGGCCAAAGCCTGGACTAGGGTCTCTTTTATTGTTCCCCGATAAGTTCTGCCCAGTCATGGTGGTCAGTCAGTCTTCTGTAGTTAGCGATCTTGGCTTTTGCACAGATCAAAAAAAAATGATGTGTCTTCTGGTTTCATCTTATCATTAGGTGGTGAGGTAAGACAACCTGCTCTTAGATCAAGTTGTTGCCATTTCCTCATTGTCAGGATATCATATTAAAACTGGAGCATGTTGGTGTCAGAGTAGTATTAAGAATGTCCCAGAGGGAGTTTGGTTTCTGGAGTTGTTGTGGAGAACTTTGTCAGTTCTATATCTGAGATCCAGGGTTCAGGGTTAGACAGTTTCTGTCTAATCACATGGAGTCTAAGTTGGGGCCACATGACATATGTTTAAGGTGGGAGGTGCCCCTGTTTTGTAAAATGTATGAGTTCTTATCCCTAGTAGATAAGAGTTTGTTTCTATATGTAAAATTTCTATTTTTCTAGTATGCCTTTGCAAGAAATGGTGCTATATTGTATTGCTGGTGCGTTTGGGGTTAAGAATATCAGGTTCCATCATCTTTGTGTTTTGACCTGAGCATTTATCCCAGGCAAGACTTTTTCTTGTAGGTTTTTGTATCAAGCATAACCAAAACAGATAAAGGAAGAGAAGAAAAAAATTAAGGAAGAGAAGAAAAAAGTGTTTTATATATATTCACATATATAAAGGAAAAATAAATAAAAATGAGTTTAAAAAAGTAATTAAGAGAACAATGTGATGCAGGAGACTACCTTGAATTTGGGGATAAACAGGGTAAGAGGTAGTATTATAGAGGTCTTAAATTGATAAAGGAAATATAGACTTCTCCATTGTCTTTTGAGATATTCTTGTGGGGGTGGAATTCAGGGCACATTTGGGTGTTTGGATTGTGTAATTCATCCCTGAGCAGATCATTTAGAATAGGTTTTGTTTGTGCAAATAATGCGAGTTCTTTTTTTTTCCTGAGAATGTTTTTAGTCCCCCCCTCCCATATAAATGAGAGTATTGCCGGGTTGTGGACTCTTGGTTGGAAGTTTCTTTTATTCAGTACTTTAAATATGTCATTTCACTGTCTTCGTGCTTGAATTTTTTCAAATGGGAGACCTGGTTTGATTCTTATGTTCTTTTCTTTGTTCTTGAGGGTTTTTTCTTCCTTATTGCTTTAAGGAGTTCAACTTTCTCTTTGTTTTTTTGCCATTTGGATTACTATATGTCTTGGTGTTGGTTTATTGAGGACTCTTTTCACCTCCTGGATTTGCACCAGAACTCTTGTTCTTCCCCTTTCATTATTTCCTCCCCTTTTGGTATTCCTATAATCCATAGATTATTTCTTTGTCATTGTTCATTAAATACCTAACTTTTTCTTCCAATGCTTTTTTGTTTCCTTATTGGCTTCTTTGTCATTTTTGGTTTGTATTTTTTCTTCAAGTTCTTCTATGATATTCTCCAACTGTATAATTCTGCTATTATGACTTGATAAGACATTTTTTATTTCCTTTAATTCCATTTGTATAGATTCTCTCATCTTCTGTAAAAGTTCTCCTTTGTGTTGTTTAATTTGTTCATCTATGGATTTCTTGAATTCGCTGATTAGTGATTCCTTGATTTCTTTTGCCATGGCTTGCGTTGCTGCTTTTAGGTCCTCATCTATTGGGCCAATGCATTTTGGTGGACTTGGAAACTTGCTAGGATTTCTCTCCATACCCCCAGTAGTTAGTGTCTTCCTTAGTTTACCCATATTTCTTTGCATTTGGTGGTTTGGCTTGGAGTGTATTGCCTTCAGGTTTCAGCCCTCCTTTGTCACGTGTGGAATGGGGCTGGTCCCTTCTCTGGAGTGTGACTCTGACAGAAGGTATGGCAAAGGTCTGGACCTGGGTCAATTTCCCCCTCCCCCTCTACCTGTCAGACAGTGTGGTTCATCTCCAAGTGTGCCTATCCTAGCCTAATGGCAGAGCACTGCTGGTCCAGTCGGGCCTAGGTCAATTTTCCCTCCCCCATACCTGTCAGGTGGCGTGGTTTAACCCCGAGCATACCTGTCCCAACCCAATGGCTGAGTTTTACCAGTCCAGTTGGGTCTGGGTCAATTTCCCCTCCCCCTCTACCTGTCAGGCAGTGTGGTTCACCTCCGAGGGCACCAGAACCATGGGTATGACCTGGGTAGTCATGGCACTAACGTCCCAAGTAACATGACATCCCACCCTAAGTCCCTGGTGCTGAACCAATAGATTGGTCATTGAAAAAATCTCTCATTGAAAGTGGCTTCCTGTTCACTACTTGAGAGCTTTCCCACTATGAGAACAGGCAACATGAAGAAAAGTCAGACAAGAATATGTTTTTAAAAATGTAGTAAGGGGTTGGAGACATGGTATAGAGAGTCAGGCATTTGTCTTAGATGCAACAGTCCCTCATTAGATTTTTGCTACTATATGTGGTTCCCCAAGTACCCCCAAGACTGATCCCTGAGCCACAGAGTCAGGAGCACAGACCCTGGGTGGCTCAAAACCAAACTAGGGGCTGAAATGATTGCACAGCTGTAAGACATATGCCCTGCATGCTGTTCACCCAGAATAAACTGGTTCTATCCCATGGCATCTCATATGGACCCCCAGCCCCGGAGCTATTTCTGAGCACAGAGTCAGGAGTAACCCCTGAGAGTTACTATATTTGGTCCAAAAATCCAAAACACAAACTAACCAAACAAAAATATTATAGTAATAAAATACTTTTATTTTAATAAAAGACTTTGTCTAGTTGTAATAGGAAGGCTTTTCACAATTCAGTAATAAAATAAATAATCCAATAGAATTTGCCAAGAGTTTATACTTATGCTTTATAAAAACTATATATTTGAGGGATTAAAGAGACAGTACAGTGGGTAAGGAGCTTGCATATTGTTGACCAGAATTCAATTCAACCTCCGGCATTGTATTTGATTCTCTGAGCCCTTCTAGTAGTGATCTTTGAGCAGAAAGCCAGGAATAATCCCTGAAATTACCAGGTAAGGACCCCAAATCAAACAAATCAAATAAAATATATAAGTTTGAAAAATAATGTCATAAATTGGTATTTAATATTCCTAACTATCAGAAGGTACTAATTAAAACCCCAGCAAGTGATCCCTGAGCACAGAGATAGGAGTAAGCTCTGAGCACACCCAGATATGGCCCCAAGACCAAAAAAAGTTAAACTGTTAAAAATTTAGAATAGTATTGATGATACTATAAAACAACTAGAATCCTCTTTGTATAATTGTAAAATATGTAAGAATACAAATTCATTGTAAAGTAATTTGAAAGTTTTATACCTGTATAAACCATTGCTCAATGTTTGATAAAAGCATAAATCCTTACAAACACTTGCACAGAAATATTAATAGCAGCATTTTTGTGAGATCCAAATTGAAAGTGAGGCAAATATCCAACACCTGTATATATACAGCTCTTTACATGTATATATACATATGTATATATGCATACATAAACTTACATATATGCACCTGTATATACAAATTGAAGTATAGCCATATATAGTAAAATTCTAGGATTCAATAAAAAAGTAATGTGTTAATACAAGCATTCACATGCATGAGTCTAGAATGAATATGGTGATAAATAAGTAATATAAAAAGATTACATAATGCTTAACTATATAAAACTCTTAATTCTAAATATATGGTGATAGAAAACAGAGGTATCTGAAGCTATGAAAAGTAAGGTGGGTAAAAGAATAAGTAAAAAGAAAAATTTTGATGGTGATATGTGTGTGAATTATCTTTTTGGAATAGTGGATCAGTTTAATAATGGGTATGTACAGTTATTAAAACTCATCAAATTGTTCTCTTTAAATATATGCACCTTATTATTTATGAACCTCTGAAAATTATAAATCAAAAAAGTGAAAAGGAAGATATACCTGTTGCAAATTTGTGATTTTTTTGTTTTCTTTGAGATTTATGGATAACTTCTAGGGAGAAAGGTTAGCATCTGAAAAGATTTTATGTTATGAATGTTCACCAAGCATTTTTGGCCTTGTTTGACAAAGTTTGTGAATGGCTCAAGCTCTAAACAGGAGAGGAGATAAACAGGGTCTCATCAGTGACAGGAAGGGTTCACTGGTGAAAAATGGTGTACATTGTATGACTTAAACCCAACAATGAACAATTTTGTAACCTCAGTGCTTAAATAAGCAATTAAGATATAAAAATAAAGAACAAGATGACAAACTAATTAATAAATAAACAGGGTCTCAACAGTTACCAAATCTGCTGATCTAATATTAGACCTTCCAGCTCCAGAGGAAGATAATTACTTTTTATAAACCACTAAATATCTTGGTATACCAGCCCATGATACTCAAACAAAATTAAAACAAATATGCATTCAGAAACCTCAATATTAAAATTGCAAGTCCTACATTGCTGAGATTTTTAGATAAAATACCTAAATTTAGGGGGCCATGGTAAATTTGGGGGGCCAAAGTAACTAGTACTGAACTCAAAGGTTGATGCTTTACAAGATGAGGTTTAAATCACAGGACCCCCTGGAAACCATTAGCTGTGAGTGCTTGAGCACCTCTGGGTAGATCTGGTAATTCCCACCACTGCAGGACCAGACACATTTTCTAGTCTTAGCATTGAACTATCTGACTCAGTAGCTCAGTTATTGCCAGCAGTTGCATCCTACCCTATAAACTCATCCCTCTCCTAATAATCTGTCCCCCAATATCTAGTATCAGGAGCTAGGGAGAAAGCTCAGGGTAGCATGCCCTAGACCTCTGTTCCTCTCACTGTCTCCTCTCTCACATCAACACTTATTCATCAAGCCTGACCAGTGAACCTGAGTACAGAGCCATCAGGTCTGACACACTGGACAAAGCATGGACAGAAGTGGCCCAGAGCATTGATGTGTGTGACTCATATAAAATACCTAAACTATAATATAACACTAAATTTTAAATTATTTGACATTCATTAATAGTTTATTGAAATAATTTTAAAGAATTAGACCTGTAGATAAGTTAAAAATAAGAGAAAAGGGATAGAAAGGGTTTTTTAAAATAATTTTTATTGTGACCAAAGTGAATTATGAATCTTTCGCAGTAGTATTTAGGGTACATAATGACAATGAATCAAGGCCACTCCAACACCACAAGTGTTGTCCTCCCTACACCCCTTTTCCCAGTATGCATCCAATATATCCCTCCTTTGCCCCCCAGACTGCTAGTGTAACTGCTTCTCTCCTTGTATAGCTTGTTGTAGATTGGGTATTAATTCTGTTGTCATTGACTTTGGGTTTGATGTTTGAGTCTGATTATTTTTTTTATTTCCACTCAATGTTCATATGACTGTTTGGTCCTGGTACCCTCTAATTTTCCCACCATCAATTCATGAGGCAGAACAAGATGATTCAAGTTATGTGGCTCTGTTGGGGAAAAAAAAGAAAACAACAGCAAAAATCAAAACTGGGAGGATTACATCTAGAGGTTATAAATATCAATTTAAAAGAAGAAAATGAGAAAGAAGAAAAACAAAACAAAACAAAAATAAACATAAGCAAAAACAAAGCAGAAAATACAGAAAAAGGCACCCAGCTACGAAGAACAACCATCATCATATAATAGCCACAAGAATGAAAGAAAATAAAAAGAAAATATAAAAATAAAAAGATCAAAGGAAAGAAAAATAGAAAAGAGAATAAAAAGAAAAAATAAATAAGAAGTAAAAGAGAAAAAACGAAGGAAGGAGATGTGGCAAGGTTTTGTGCTTTATTTTTTAGAATAGGCACAATAAGTATTGGGGAATTTAGAAAGGGAATTCCCTTGGCCTAAGAGATACAGGATTTCTCCATCCTGGAAGCATACTACATGGGAACAACTACAGGCTCCATACACACTCATTTTCACACCGCAAGGTCTTTTTATGGTGTCAGGAAACTTTCTGCTCAGTTGTAGATAACATCACACTTCTGTAATTAGAGATCTTGGTATTTGGGCTGGTCATAGTGTGAAGGCTAGAATAGAATCTTTACAGTTCTAAAAGTTCTGTTGTGATCAGTCTTCTGGAGTTAGTGGTTTTGGTTTTTGCTCAGATCCTAGGACAATACCCAGGAAGGAATCTTTCATTATGGTTCCAGAAGTTCTGCTCAGTCGCAGTTGTCAAAGTCAGACCTCTAGAATTAGAGACCTCATTTTTTATACAAAGCCTAGACCAATGCTAGGTTAGGATCTTTCTTATTGGTCCCATGATAGGTTCTGCCCAGTCATGTTTGTCAAAGTCAGTCTTTTGTAGTTAGAGATCTTGTTTTTTGCACAAAGAATGACATGTCTTCTAATTTTGTCTTACCACTAGGTGATGAGATAGGGCAACCCGCTCTTTGATCAAGTTGCCATTTCCTCGATGTCAGGATGTCATATCAAAACTGGTGCAAGTTGGTGCCAGTCGGGTATTAGGAATTTCCCAGCATGGGGAGTTTGTTTCCTGATGCTGTTGCAGGGAACTGTGTTCGTTCTCCGAGTCTAAGTTGGGCCCACTTGACACATGTTCAGGGTGGGAGATGCTCCTGTATTATAAAATATATGGGTTCTTATCCCTAATTAAAAAAAAGCTTGTTTCATGCTCACTTCGGCAGCACATATACTAAAATTGGAACGATACAGAGAAGATTCGCATGGTCCCTGCGCAAGGATGACACTCAAATTCATGAAGAAAAGAGCTTGTTTATGTGCATACAATTTCCCTTTTTTAGAGTGCCTATGAAAAAAGAAATGGTGCCATATTATATTACTGTTCATTTGGGGGTAAGAATGACAGGCTACACATCCCTGTGCCTTGATTTTGACCTGAGGTTTTATCCCAGGCAAGATTTTTCTTCTAAGTTTTTGTACCAAATAGAGCAAAAACAGGTAAAGTTAAAGAAAATGAAAAGAAAAAAAGAAGAAATAAATAAATTTGAAAAAATTAATTAAAGAAAAAAGTGATGGAGGAGACTTCCTTTACATTTGGGGGTAAACTCACTAAGAGGTATTATTATAGAGGTATTAAACATACAAAGGTCATTTAGGCATCCCCATTAAGTCTTTTTAGCTATTCTGTGGAGGTGTAATCCAGAACACATTGTTATCCCACACTAATCTTATTGAGTTTGAGAAATGATTTTCAGCAGTAAGGGATCAGATAATGTCCTTGAGCTTGGGGTCCTCCTGGAGCTGAGTCCAGTAGCATGCAATAGTCCACATTTGGGGGAGGGTGAGAAGAAGGGCTACATAGCATGAGTCAGCAGGAGTATGAGATAGGGACTGAGAGGGTGTCATTAGAAAGGTTTTTTGTTTTTTTTTTTTGTGTGTGTGTCAATTCTGATGATGTAGGAGAAGACAGACCAGTAGTTGAAAGAGGTAAGAGAAGGACTGGATAGATAGTTTTACACATGACTCAACTAGCTTCAATCTCTGACACCCAATATGGCCCTCAAGCACCCTCAGGAATGATCACTAAGCACAGAGTCATGAATAAATTCTGAGTTCAAAGGGGTGTGTCCCCCCAAAAAAGATTTATAAAAAGGTTCAATTATTTATGGTCTGTAGGGATGATAGCATAAAGATACAATAAAGAGAAATGCTAGAAAACTAAAACATGCATTTTTTTTCTGTGTGTGTGTGTGTGTGTATGTGTGTGTGTGTGTGTGTGTGTGTGTGCACCCTTCCCGCCACGGATGTCTCCTGTTTTCCCTCCCACTCCCTACCATGCTATCTCTTGTTTTTCTTATATCCCACAACTGAATGAGATTATTCTATGACTATCCCTTTCTCTTTGGTTCGTTTCATTCAGCATGATAATTTTTTGGGGGGGTCACACCCGGCAGTGCTCAGGGGTTACTCCTGGCTCCATGCTCAGAAATTGCTCCTGGCAGGCACAGGGGACCATATGGGGCACTGGAATTCGAACCGATGACCTTTTGCATGAAAGGCAAACACCTTACCTCCATGCTATCTCCCGGGCCCCAGCATGATAATTTTTATTCATTCATCTATTCAACTCTAGGAGATGACAAACTTAATTTTTTCTATAATTTAAATATGGCTTCATTATTTTGCTGCTTCATGTGTCAAACTGGACCAGTGGGAGTCTATAGTTTGTTTCTCTCTTTTGGTATAGTGCATAATTTTTGCAATTAATTTTTACAATTTTTATACTCACTGTCCCTGGTATTCTTTGTTTTTGCTGCAAAATCACTTTTTTAATTTTTTGTTGAACTGGTGAAGGACAGTGTTCTGTTTATGGTGAAACCCAACTACAATCATGCTTGTAATCATGGTGCTTAAATAAATATTTTTATAAAAAAATACATGCATTTCTTGAAAAAGAAAGACATAAGCACATTTAGATATAATATAACTTTATTCTATAGGAATTGATTAGGAAAGAATAGAATGGGTCTAAGAAAATTTGAATATTCTGTATCCGAACATAGGTTTTTCATGACTTCTGTTTTTCTTTGCAAAAGGGAGGTAACTTTAATTGTCGTGAAATGTTGGTGAGATGAGGGGAATGGTCTAAGTTTTGAATAAAGTAGAAAAACAATCAAAGAATGGAGAGACACAGGAATGATGCTATGCATGGCTGATGTTCTAGTCATCTACTGTATATTGTGCAATCAGGTTTTCTTTGGGCAGTAGTCTGCCTGAATGAGCAGCTCAGGCAATGGGATTGGCCCCAAGAGTGGATATCTTTCTCAGACAATTTTAGTGAAATTGCAACAGATGGAGATGCTTTTCTACAGTTTTCCACTCTAGAGGAAAATTTTACCTATGAAATTAAGTTGAATATGAAACAGTATGAATCTTAGAGATGTTATGAAGATACTGGCTCCCGTGATATTTTAATCATTATTTTATCATCCATTGATTGCATGAATTAATTACCAAGGGACTATATAATAGTGACATTTCTAATTCTGTCACTACTTTTTTTGAAAGGGGGAGTCAGGTGGCATCTGGTAATGACCAAGGGATATTTCTGCCTCTGTGCTAAGAAATGATCCCTTTCAGGTCTCTGGATACCATATGTGATGCTGGGGATTCAAACCAGTGTCTTGACCTCACTGCTACTGTCAGATAAATGTCTTCCTTATGTACTATCTATCTAGTCCCAAAATATTTTCATATATATATATGTATATATATATATTTGGTTTTTGGTTTTTGGCTCACACCTGGCAGCACTTGGTTACTCCTGGCTCTAAGCTCAGAAATCGCTCCTGGCAGGTTTGGGGGACCATATGGGATGCCAGTATTCGAACCACCATCCTTCTACATGCAAGGCAAGCATCTTACCTTCATGCTATCTCTCCGCCCCCCACTTATATTTTTAATATTCACCCAGGAGCACTCCTGGATGTTACATAGCAGAAGAGAAGGAAACTATGCATTCTCTTTCTGCAGGATTGGTATAACTTTGTCCAGTTTTAGGAGTCTAGTTTCTCTTAGAGCATCCTATCTACACAGCTCTCTTACTCTCAAAGTCCTTTTATTGTCGATCTTTTTTTTCCTATGGTCAAAAGGATGTATAAAAGAGGGCTGAAGAGACAGTACAGTGGGTAGGAAAGCCCTTGCCTTGGACATGGCCGACCTAGGAGCACTTTCTATACCCCATATGTCTCCCTGCCCCACAAGGAGGAATCTCTAGTGTAAATCAAGGAATAAGCCCTGAGCATGGTTGGATATGGTACTAAATCCCCCCAAAAGAAAAGACCCAAAGGGATGCCTAAAACTTTAATTACCAATTCAACTTAGTTGGAATTCTGAACTATTCTGGAATCATTACTTTTCTTTCTGGTTTCCCCATATTCTGCACAAGTTTTGTAAATGTTTATTTCGCTGGGCTCCAAATTTGACTCTGCTATCTGTTTTGGCTGTAATCCAGGGTGATATATAAGCCTTGACACTTTCCTTTACTTTTTCTTTCACAGGAATTAAACCTATATCAAATAGCTCTCTAAACAATTATTAGAGCTGTTCGTTTTGTCTCAAGAAATTTCCCCAAGAAATCTCTGCACATTTTAGCTTGTCTTGGTATATTTCTCTTGAGAGATCCAAACAGTAAAATTCATTAGCTACAAGAATTTCTCCTTTCTTTGGTTAAGGTTTATAGAAGAATTTAAAAGACTGAATACCTTAATATTAACTTGATATTTGTTAGCACATAAGTAGAGTATACATGGAACATGTGACAAGGAGATACTGGAGTTAGACCCTGCTTAATAGCATTTGGGTAGATATATGCCAGCTACAAGGCATGTTGATGTCACAGCATTAACATAATAGGAATCTTTTTTTTGGGGGGTCACACCCGGCAGTGCTCAGGGGTTACTCCTGGCTCCATGCTCAGAAATTGCTCCTGGCAGGCACGGGGGACCATATGGGGCACCGGGATTCGAACCGATGACCTTACCTCCATGCTATCTCCGGGGCCCCCATAATAGGAATCTTAATATTTCTAGAGGGAGTCAGTCAGAAGATCTACAAGGATGTTCATAATTTTAGCATGGGGAGCTGATCAAAAATTCCTGAGAAAATATTACCAGCAGGCCCACTGAGAAGTCTTTTCCCTCAAATGTGGATGGCTGGAAGATTCCTGAGAGATCTCTCACCAATAGGCCCACTGAGTCTTCTCTCTCAGTGTGGATAATTGTATGAGACATTCTGTTAATAAATGAGAATGAGACATTCTGCTTCCTTTACTACAAACATTTAATTGATTTAATTTAATTCTTGGCATGAGTTACTTAATTTGATGTCATTGCTGCTTTGTTATCAAAAGTAAAACATTGACTCTCTTTCACTGCTGATCAGAATGCTGACTTGTGCAGCCTTTTTTGTAAAGCAATCTGAATATTCCTCAAGAAACTGGAAGTCGAACTTCCATATGATACAGTAATACCACTCCTAGGGATATACTCTAAGAATACAAAAACACAATACTCTCTGAACTCCTATGTTTATAACAGCATGATTTTTAATAGCCAGAATTTGGAAACAACCCAAGTGCCTGAGAACCGATGAGTGGCTAAATAAACTATGATACATATGCATGATGGAACACTGTGCAGATGTTAGGAAAAAGGAAGTCATGATATTTTCTTATACATAGATGTATATGGAGAGTGTTATGCTGAGTGAAATGAGTCAGAAGTGGATAGACATAAAATAATTTCATTTATTTATGAAATATAAGAAAAATAAAAGGTAATGTGGTATAATATTCAGAGATAGTAGAAAGGAGGGCCGGTAGGACCTGTCCATGGTAGGAAGCTTGCCACAAATAGTGGAGCAGTACAGTTAAAACAGAGAATGACAATGATAATTGGAATTGATCACTTGAGTCAAAAACTGGGTGTTGGATAAAAGTGATATGCATGGTATCTCTTCATTAACAATAATACAAACCACAATTTCCAAAAAAGGAAAATTAGGAAGAGAGGAGCAAAATGCCCACTCCAGAGTAGACAGCAGAGAGGTTGGGGAGGCATATTTAAGACAATGGTGATAGATAGCATTCATGGATGAATAATAGTGGTCACATTGTAAGACTAAAACACAAATCATGAACAACTGAGTAATCACAGTATTTAAATAAAAAAAGGAAAGCAATGACATTTCACTTGAAAATATCATTTTGAAGATTGGTAATAATTTATGTAGAGTTCTCAGCACTATGCTTGGAATATATTTCAGCCTTTAAAGTTTACTGTATTCTTATGAGGAAAGTGAATAGGGAAAGACTTCAGACCATTGATTAAAAAGCTCAGAACTCCAATCTCTAAGGAGGATGTCTCTATATTCCACTTAAGCATTAATTCTGTGCCCCCAGAGCTAACCAATTAGGACTCTCCCCCAAAGACCAAGTGTTTCCATGATCTCTCAAGCTATTCCTTTCACATTATTGGTGCTGTAATTAAACATGGAAAAGTTTTAATGAACTCCATGAGGAGAAATCCCTTCAGACACTTGCCTTTTAATCATGAAATACTTTGTTCCTTGGAGATCAATTAAAAAGTTATATTATTAAATCTTTGTTAAGATGCTTAAGACCACTTACCAATGCCATCTTTTTTAATGGGTTCTCACCTTGAGTTTCTTGAGAGAACTAAGTGGAATTTGAATGAGCTCTAGGGGAACAAGAGCAAGAAAACACAAGCCCTGGAGATTCAGGGGACAAAACTCTTAACTTTAGAATCTCTCTAGATTCATTCACTCAGGCAACTAACAAGGATTGTATAGGAGAATGCCACAGGATTAAATAGATCATTTATAAGTTCTTCTACCTACTTTTATTAGACATTCTTAGTTACATTGAGAGACTGGAAGAAATTCAGAACTGACCAGCTTTTCACTAACTCAAATAAATATTCTCTCCTCATCTCCACACTGAGTCTCCCTTATGCCTTTAATTAATCAGTTGGGGTAATAACCCCACATCCACAAAACAGCATATGTACAAAATGTGTGTATATTAATATACATACAAGATGTACATAGTATACTTTATATAGTTAAGAAAATTAATCAATCTATGAAGAATACATGTTTAATTCAACCCCTTCATGATTGGAGATATAAAGTAATGGGATAATTCTTTTATTACTAAAGTGACTAGTTACTTTGAGTTTTGACTCTGAATTTATTTTGTTTTCATAGGTATCAAATATGTCAGTAGAACAGAATTGGAATTATGGTAAATGGGAAAAAATTTTAGAATGGATTAGATTCATGACAGACAGTCCAGTCAGGACACACATAAACATGATTTCTCTGAAGGAAGTAAATAAAGAGGTTTCATTGGCCAAGAAGATAGCAAGAATTCTCAAGGGCATGAAGCATGGCACTTGCATTCAGGCTCCAGCACTGCATTCTCTCTAACTGCATTCGTTTTGGCACTGGTGATGCGAACACCACCTATTTTAAGAAGGGCTAAGTACTCAGGCCTAGGTATTAACAATCTGGCCAATTTGCTGAGTGTCACTGGAATGATTGCTGGACCCTCTGAGCACTGCTTGGAATCCTGACCCCCAAATAGGCTTTAGATGATCATTTGAAAAGTAAATAACCAATTTACCCATCTTTCAAATACTTCCTACAAAATAAGGAAGTTATATTAACAATCATAAAAGATTTTTCTGGAGCTGGATAATACAATAGATAAAGTACTTGTCTTGCATATAACCAATCTGGAATCATTTCTAGCACTATTGATAATCTTCCAAGTCTTGCTAGGAGTGATTCCTGAGCACAATCCAGATATTCCCTATGAACAACACTGAGTATGGCCTCGAAACATGAAAAGAAAAAGTTTTTCATATCTGCTAGAACAAATTTCTCATGTAAAAATTTAGTCATTCAATTTATTTTAAACAGAAAATTCTTAAAGAATTACATGATTTTAAGTCATTTTAAAGTCATTTGATTTTTAGTAATTTTAATTATTTTAGAGAAAGAAAGAAATTACACATACCTTATTTTATTTTCTTTTATTACCATAAATTACTTTTATAATGTAGATTATTAAGTTTCAGGCATATAAGGTTCAAACATGAATGCTTCCACCAGTATCTACTTCCTTTCACCAGTGTCCTTAGTTCCTCTCCAGTGTCCTCAAGCCTCTCTCTGTGGAAGACATTTTTACCCTTCCTCAGTGTTCTAATGTTCCCTTATCTAACTTCCTCCTTTATCCTCACCCCATTGGAGATCCTTATACTGAAGACCATTTATCCTGCTCTTCATTTCTATTGTTTTTTGGGCATTTGATAATTCCATCCTGGGATTCTTTATGTCCATATATAAGAGGTCATTCTATGTCTGTACCTTTCCCTCTGATCTACTTTACTCAACATATTATTCATATCTAGCCATATAGAAGTAAATAGCATGATTTTACCTTTATTATGGATGAGTAGTATTCCATTGCATATATTTTTTTCACCAGACATCTGTTTGGGGCACTTGGGTTGTTTAAAATTTTACTATTATGAATAATGCTGCAAGGAATCTAGGAGTGAAAATGTCTTTAAGGCATTGTGTTTTGGCCTGTGGGGTTATATTCTAAAGAGGGAGATTACTGTATTTATGGAAACTCAATTCCTAGTTTTTTTTATGAGGAATGACCACATTATCTTCTAAAAAGGCTGGACCAGTTGATATTTCCCCAACACTGAGTGAGAGTTACTCTTCTTATACATCTAGTTTTACTTTTTATGTGAAGCAAACCCACATTTTAGTCTTTTATCCCCTGATATTACTAAAATGAAGTGCATAGCTCACAAAAACAAATTGATGACATAAGTAAACAGGAAATATTGTTGCATTTTCTAAAATATGAAAAGCACAAGAAGGAAATTACAACTAATTTTGTAGATAAAAAACTGTCACCTCAATCTTGCAGAGGTGAGATCAATAAAATGTAACAAAGAAGGTCCAGATATAGTACAGTGAGAGGGACACTTGACTTGCACATAGCTGACCTGATTTGATTCTCGGCGTCACATATAATCCTCTGAGCACCTCCAGGAGTGATTCCTGAGGCTTCAATATTCATAGGTGTGGCCCAAATGTTAAAACAAAAATATTTGCGATGTATACTGCAATGCAGGATAATAGTGTGTTGGAGAAAAGGAAATAAGAGATAATTAAACCAAGTGTGTATTCAAGGCATAGGACCAGTTAGTTAAAAGGAAAAAATTCTGAGGCTGGAAACAGTGTGATAAACTTTTTCTAGGTCTAATGTGACTTTAACACGATGATAAATGAGGAAATAGCAAAGCAAAGTTGGTGAAGGGTCTTGGACACTATGGTAGTGGGAGAGAGAAATGCAGTGACTGTACATCGAGACCATACGTTTAAGCATGTTTCTGTGTTACCTACACCTTAATTAACTTTAATTTAATCAAAACAATAGCTAACCATGAAGTTTCAGATCATTTAGCACTTTTAAAAGATTATTTAGATTTTATAATTTTCAGAGAGTGTGAGCACTTAATAGACTGAGAAGGGAGTTATAATATATTTTTAATTTTAAAAGGATAACAATCAATTTGTAAAAATGATTGAATTGTCAGGAATGAAAGTTTGGAAGCTTAGTTAAAAAACATGAATGAGATCCTGAGATTTTTGTCAGACTCAACTAAAATAAAGGTTCACAGAGGATAAAAAAAAAGGCATAAGTCAAGTATTTTTAAGACCAAGAAGTCACTTGTTATGCTGAGACTGAATGGAGTGACTAAAATGCTAGAATGTCTTCTTGATTTCACTTGATTGGGAGATAAGTTGTCTTTATAAGTGGAGTTTTATTTCATATCATTTCATTTTTTAATTTAATTAATTAATTGGTTTGGGGATCCACACCTGGTGATGTTCAGGGGTTACTCCTGGTTCTGCACTCAGAAATCACTCCTGGCAAGCTCAGGAAACCATATGGGATGTCAGGGATCAAACCTAGATCCATCCTGGATCAGCTGCGTGCAAGGCAAATGCCCTACAGCAATGCTATCTCTCCAAACTCCTTCATTTCATTTTAAAATCAAAGTAATGATGAAGGCCAATTATTTATACCTATTTTCTGTCAGGTACAAAGTATTATTTCCATACTTCATTCTTCCATGAATTCTTCCAAAATTGAAAAGTATTGTTGTTGTTCTATACTTAAATAAAATGTTTATGGTAGATAGTATTAACATTTATTTTTGTCTTAATATACATTTACTGCCCCCCCTTACTGACAAAGGGCCTTATGTGCTCCATCCATGTCCTATGTTACCTCCTCTTTATCTTATACCTTTTATTCCTTTTCAGTTTGGAAATATGAGTGTTGTAGTAATCATAAGCCAACACTTGTCATCTTCTGCTACTTTGTTTATCTATAAACTAGAGATGAGGTATTTTGAATTTGTCCTTCCTCTAATTTATTTCTATTGACATGGTGTTGGCCATTTGCTTCCAAGTTGTAGAAAACTTCAAGATTCTATATTTTCTTATATCTGCATAGAAGTTATTTATGTGTATATTCACAAAGCATTTACTTTATTACTTCACCTGATGTTAGACATTTGGGTTGTTTTCATACCTTAGCTATTATACTAAGTGCTGAGGGGAATAAAGGTGTACATATATCATTTTAAATTCATGTTTTGGTGAGTAGATGCCTAGAAGTGTTTTTCTGGGTCATATGGTTCTTTATTCTTACTTTTTCTAATCAATTTTCATTCTGTTTTCCATAGAGGCTGAATCACAGGACATTTCCAACAGCTGTGAAAGAGGATCCTTCTGCACTATATCTCTTCCAAGACTGTTTTCAGTCTTCTTTGAAAAATTTCCTTTGACTAGTGGGATATACTATTAGCTCTTTTTCTATGTTATGGTCTAGTTTTATAAAATTTTCACTTCCCTAGTAATAAGTGATGATAAACACTTCTTCCCCGAACCCACCCCCCACCTGTACTCTATACAAGCTTTCTACTCCCTCATTCATTGGCATTGTTATGATAGTAATCAGTGTAGTTATTTCTCTAACTGCACTCATCACTCTTTGTGGTGAGCTTCATGTCATGAACCGGGCCTTCCAGACCTCCTGTCTTTTGTCTCTGAAAATTATTGCAAAATGTCCTTCATTTTTTTAAAGGCAATAGATGAGTGAGACTATTCTGCATCTATCTCTCTCCCTCTGACTTATTTCACTCAGCATAATAGATTCCATGTACATCCATACATAGGAAAATTTTATGACTTCATCTCTCCTGATGGCTGCATAATATTGCACTGTCTATATGTACAACTGTTTCTTTTATTTTGTACCACAGTTTTTTAGCCATTCATCTGTTGAAGGACATCTTGGTTGTTTTCAGAGTCTATATCTTATTAATAATTGCTCCTCCAGTATCTATGACAATGCCCACATATAAAAGATACTCAATATGTCGATGTCTAAATTGTATGAATTAATTAATAAGTGACACTAAATTAAGTTTTAATATAAAAATACACTGAGTATAATATATTCATTGAAGATATTAAACTATCTCAGAAATATTTTCTGAATTCTCCAGTGTTAGTAAGACAATATATTTTGTTACTTCTAGAAGACTAGTGACTTTAACAACCACACATAACATTTAATCTTTTCTTTGTGCCCCACTGGATTTTTTTAGAATCATTCTATTACTATCATAAAGTGTTCTAGGAACATTATTATTCATGAAATAAATATACCTTGAATCCTTATTAGACTGAATTAAAAACATAAATGCATTTCCTTTTCTCACTTGTTCAGATATACAATCCCATATACTCTTAGAATTTCTTTGAGAAAATAGCCAATGTATCTAATAAATGAGTTTTGGATGTTTCTCTCCAAAAATTGTCTCCAAAATATGAAATTTGAGAGAGGGGAGTGGGGAGACAGAGAGAGAGATAGAAAGCATAGAAGCCTTGCATAAAAGACATTTTATTTTGTATTTTACTATGTAGATATAATGTAACATCTAGAGGCATCAGTATTATGTGTGCATGTAAAAGCAAAAATATGAATATTGCTCCTCTGGAATCCATATTTCCACTGATCCCTCTTCAAGGGTAATTGTTCTCTGATGTCTACCTTCTCTTACTCCCAACACTCTAAATCAGAGCTCAGCTATTATATGAAGAGGACACAATATGCACACCATAGTGTGATAAGTTTTATGACAGTTATTTTCCCTAGTTACTAACAAATTTATAATGATCAAAGTCAAAAAGGTAGAAAGAGGCTGGTCCTATGGCAGTGGTTTATCAGAACTTATTAACGTTAGTATCACAAAAGTTGGTATATAACCCCCCACTGCTAAATTTGACTGGCTTATAAAAAGGTAGAAAGAAATCAGTATTGATTTTAATGCCATTACATGATAACAATGAAGCTTAGCCTTCTCCAAGCAAATTAATCTTGGCAAAATGAATCTTAGAACCTATCACTATTTGTATTGTTGGGAGTTGACATATCATAAGGTTTAAGTTGTATTAGTATTCATAGTTTCAAAAGTAAAGATAAATCTGGCTATTAAGACATCACATGCAAGCTTCTTTTGTTCTGAACATCCATCTCCAGGGTCCAGAGAAATGAAAACAAATAAGTAAAGATTAATTCTCTTGGTATGGATAATATATATGTCTTGGGTATTCTTATTTTTCCCCACAGGCATTATCTGGATCAACTTAGGAAGATCTAGGTAAATAACTTTATCATAAAACCTTTGGCACTGGTTCCCAAGGTAAGTAGGCCCAGTTTGAACATCATTCTGTGTTGGGAATACATGTATAGTTCTTGTACTTGCAAAGTCCCTTTCAGAGTCTATTGGAGGGTGAAGAATCTCAGCCTTGACCTTCAAAATTTCTTCTAACTTCTGTACAATTTCTTCTATATCTAAACCTGTCTGTCAAGTGAGAGCAGGTTGGAGCCATAGTGAGTAAAGAGTTTTTCTAAATATAGTACTCTATTGGGAGAAAGGACTATAGAGATAAACATATTGAATGGGAGGTATAGTGACAGTTTAGTGTTCAAGAGCAGGTGCAGAGTAATGGCAAGATAGATATTACAGAACTGTGTGAGGAGTTTCCAATGAGAATGATCATGAATTATTGTATAATTTGTTTACATAATTATGAAATCTCAGTTTTTCACTAGACACCTGTGGCCATATTAACAGTGGAATAGCAGCAAGAAAAAATAAGTTTTGAAATATTTTAGTAAAATACAGAATATAATTTGAATTTTACTCTTAATGCAATGCTTATTATCTATTCACTTATTCTCCATCAGTGTCCTTATATACCTATGTATTTTTCTATCTATTACTCTCCTGTCAGCCACTAATTTCTTTGAGCATTTTACAGTTAGACCCAAAAGGACATGAAACTGGAAACAATATATCCACAAATCAAGAAAAGCATATTACAGGATATGAGTGGGGAAGGAATAAGGAGTGGGTATATATATGTATATGTAAATATATATAATGATTTGTCTACATTTGACTGTGTTCAGGACTTTACTCCTAGTTCTGGACTCAGAAATTACTCTTGGCAAGCTCACAGAACCATAGGGATGCTGGAGATTGAACCCAAGTCGACTGTATGCAAGGCAAACACCCTACCTGTTATGCTATCACTCTGGCTCCCAATATTCTTAACTCTTTTTTTTTTTAGCTGACTACTTTCTATGACATAACAGTACATATTAATTCTACCACTATGATGAGATTAATGTCAACTAATCATAACACTATGATGCTACTTGGTTCTTACCCATATATTCCTAAATAGCTCTTAAAAGTAAATATACTAACTCAAATGAAATCTTCAAATTTGTTTGCTAAGAACATAATTAGGAACACATTCTGGGAAACAGAACTCCTGTGGTTACATTTGTAAATCTCATTTTTCTATTGATTAATTTATATACTTCATAGCAGTCACTTTACCTGCTATGTGCAACTGTAATCTGCACAGATTATAAAATAATACAAAATAAAATAATAGAATGAACACAGGAACAATATTCAAAAATAAAGTAAAAAAATTAAGATGAATTACATACAATAAAATTATCTGAAAATTATTTTTCTTATTACTACCTGCCTAATAATACTTAGGTAAATCTTGACATCAACATTAAATTTTGTAGAAATAACTATCTTTTTGAAACATAAACATCTGTGAATTTACCTTTCTTGTGGCTGACCAGTTTGAAACCTGGACTCCAAGCCCTGCTAGGAGTGATCCTTCCAGAAATAAGTCCTGAGCATTTCCAGGTATTTCCAAAACAAAGCAAGAAAAAATAACAACTTAGAAATTAGAAAATACAGAGGATAATGTTTAATATAAAGAATGACATCATATATTCGTCATAAGAACATATTTTCCTTCTGCTTATAGTGAATAAAAATTCACTATAAAAAATTCACAATAAGGGGCCCGGGAGATAGCATGGAGGTAAGGCATTTGCCTTTCATGCAAAAGGTCATCGGTTGGAATCCCGGTGCCCCATATGGTCCCCCGTGCCTGCCAGGAGCAATTTCTGAGCATGGAGCCAGGAGTAACCCCTGAGCACTGCCGGGTGTGACCCAAAACCCCCCCAAAAAAATCACAATAAAAAGGACTGACAGTTGAGTTCACCGTATTCATCATAATCCCCATCTTTCGGTTTAGCAACAGACAACAGATCTCCATTTGCTCTTCTGCCTACTTTATCTGGGATCAACACAGATACAATATCTAGGAGGGGCATGAGGGAGAATCAGACTTGGGTGAGGGAATTCATTTTATTGGGATTCCAACTTCACCCAGAGAAGCAGATGGTACTGTTTGGACTATTCTCCTTGTGTTATACCTTAACCCTGCTGGGAAATGGGATCATTTTAGGGCTCATCTTACTGGACTCTAGACTACATACTCCCATGTACTTCTTCCTCTCCCACTTGGCCATCGTTGACATAGCCTATGCTTGCAACACAGTGCCCCAGATGCTGGCGAACCTCCTGAACCTGGCCAAATCCATCACCTTTGCTGGATGCATGACACAAACTTTTCTTTTTCTGACTTTTTCTCACACTGAATGTCTTCTCCTTGTGGTGATGTCCTATGATCGGTATGTTGCCATCTGCCACCCCCTCCGCTATTCTGTTATTGTAAGTTGGAAACTCTGCACCTCCCTGGTGGTGGCCTCATGGATATGTGGTGCCCTCCTCTCTCTGGTTCATATGATTCTCATCCTGAGGCTGCCCTTCTGTGGGCCTCATGAAATTAATCACTTCTTCTGTGAGATCCTGTCTGTCCTCAGATTAGCCTGTGCTGATACCACACTCAACAAAATAGTCATCTTTGCAGCATGTATCTTCATTTTGGTGGGGCCCCTCAGCTTGGTGCTTGTGTCCTACACGCGCATCCTAATGACCATCCTCAGGATCCACTCAGGAGAGGGTCGCAGAAAGGCTTTCTCCACCTGCTCATCACACCTCTGTGTGGTTGGGCTCTTCTTTGGCAGTGCCATTGTCATGTACATGGCCCCCAAATCTCGCCACCCTGAGGAGCAGCAAAAAGTCCTTTCCTTATTTTATAGCCTCTTCAACCCAACACTGAATGCTCTTATCTACAGCCTGAGGAATGCAGAGATGAAGAGTGCCCTGAAGAGAGTGCTGTGGAAACAGAGATTGGTGTGAGGTGTGCTATGGAGTGTCTTTTAGTTAGAAAATACTGCTTGTGAAATTTGGCAAATAATAAATACCTTAAATAATTTTGTGTTCGATTTTTGATATTAAGAACATATAATTATGAGGTGCCTGAAAGCAGAAGCCCTAAAAGCTGAGGGCACCAGAGAATGGAGAAAGAAATTCAGAGTTAGGAATCATGAGCTTCCTTAACCAGTTTCAATGCTGCCAATATCTCTTTGTTTTTCTGAAACTTTGTTCTTCATTTACCACATGAATTTCTCTATTTATTATGTTCAAATTCTTTATATTAGTACTTCCATATGTATGCTGGTATAAAGGAGCACCTGTGACAAGTCATCTTAATCATTGACCTTAGTTGTGAAGTCCCTCAGATATGATCAGATACGATCTCTCAGATCAGCAGATATGATCTCTCTTATCTCAAACTTGATTTCCTAAACTGACATTGATTCTGAAAACTCCACTGACTTTGATTGCATAAAACTATTTCTGTGTAAAGCAAAGTTTAATTTTATGTATTGTATATGAAAAGTAGAGTGATGTTAGAAATATATGAAAATATAAGAAAAGAAGAGTAATATGTTTTATAAAATTATGCCCTATGAAAAAGTTTGCATTTAGAATAAATATGAGAATCAATTATTTGAAGAATTGTCTTCTGTGTAGTTATAGTTTTGGTTCTGTTTAAGTCATATTGTATCATTCTAATGGCATGAAATATGACAGGAGTAAGAAGCTATTACAAAAAGAAGAGAAAATTTATAACAATAATAATAATAATAATAATGTAGACCCATTTTTAGAATTATGATGCAATGACATTTGATAGACTTGTAAGAACCCAGAAAAAATCACCTGGTTTAATGATATAATCACTTGTTATATAGATGTACTGTACTCAGTTGGGTCAAAAATGACTTGGGTTATTTTGGACTTTCTAATAACAGTGTTCAGAGTGTATCAACTGACTCACTAATTTGGGATTCGGTTGGTCAGCAACATATGAGTATTTCTTTAACTGGTAAGTACTACATCCCCTAAATTCTCTCCTCTACCTTTTGTAATATTATTTGCTATTCAAGTCTATGATATGTAATGATAGTGTATTATTTGCTGATTTCTGTATCTCAGAATTTTAAAATCCAAATTCTATCATATATCATCAACACTCCAAATATTTTTTCTTTTCTCTTCATGCAATGAGGAAGCAAAGGAAACTTTCACTTCGATGCTCTCTGCTAATGTACTAAGGTACTACTTTTACTCATATGTTTTACATAAGTTCCTGGTTCTTGCTATAGCACTTTATGGTCCCCCAAATACAAGAAGTAGTGAAGTCTTCCATTAGGTTAAGGTTGTTCAATTGTAATAGTTTTTATAAATTAAAATTTCAGCACTCATAATGACATACTTCTATAACTTTCCTTGTCTTTTAAAGAAAATGATTATTTTAATTGATAAAAACTAGTTTATAAGCATTTAATTTTTTATGTACTTCAAGGGTATGCTACTATATCACCATAAAATTGCAATATCCCTCCAACATAATACATGCATACCTTTCCTTACATTAAGCAACCTCAATATTTTATTAGTATAAGGTTTTAGGGGGGGTTGGTGGGTTTTTTGTTTGTTGATTTGGTTTGGTTATGGTTTTTTGGGCCACACCGGTGATGCTCAGGAATTACTCCTGGATATGCACTCAGAAATCGCTCCTGGCTTGGGGAACCATATGGGATGCTGAGGTATCAAATAGCGGTCTGTCCTAGGTTAGTGCATGTAAGGCAAACGTCCTACTGCTCGTGCCATTGCTCTAGCCAAGAGTTTTTGTTGTTGGTGGTGGTGGTGGTTTTTTTTTTTGGGGGGGCCACACCCGGCGGTGCTCAGGGGTTACTCCTGGCTATCTGCTCAGAAATAATTCCTGGCAGGCACAGGGGACCATATGGTGGTTTCGAACCAACCACCTTTGGTCCTGGATCAGCTGCTTGCAAGGCAAACGCCACTGTGCTATCTCTCCGGACCCCGTTGTTGTTTTTTTTTTCATGGACATTGTCTATGCCTTTTTTTCCTTATACACTATGTATGAATATATATTTTCCTTATACACTATGTGTAGTTTATAGTATAAGCTAGTATTTGTCTTTCTCTGTCTGACTTATTTAACTTTGTATGACACCCTCCAGTTCCACTCATATTTTAGTAAAAGTATATTTTTTGAAAACAGTTGAAAAGTATTTTTTAAATTTTTCCATTGTTGATTGGCATTTCATTGTGCATACAGGTTACAACTTCTCAATCATCTATTTGTCAGTGGGCAGTCAAGTTCATTCCAGATCTTTGTTGTTATAAACAATGCTGTAATGAACATAGTTATCCATATATCTTTTTAAATTAGTTGTGTGTGTGTGTATGTATGTTCCTAGAACAGATACCTAGGAATAAATATCTGAATCATATAGTGATTTTACTTTTAATTCTTTTGAAAAGATACACAGTGTTTTTTTATAGAAGTAGCAGAAACTAACAATAAGGAATATAGGGTTATTTTTCTTTACACCCATACTTCACTGGTTGTTTTAGTTTTTTTAAACCAGGCCTTTCTCACTGGTATGATATATATATACTGTCATATTGACTTTTAAATCCCTCATAATTAATGCTTAGCATTTTAATGTGCCTGTTAGCTACCAGTCTTTGAAGAAATATCTGTTTCATGATACCAAAACTAAATTTAAATACATATTTTAATATATAACTTTAATCATTATTACATATAATTTATATATAACTAGGATTCTTAATCATGTGAACTGCCCTAACAAATTAAATAAACTTTTGGAGGGAATATTGAGAATCTTTTCATAATAAATGGCGCAGGTAACAAACAGACTTATGATTGTGACTTGAAGTTAGATAAGAGAATTTATTTTGTAGCCATTCATGCATAAATATTGATAAACTGGGTTCAAGATTCAAATATCAAATGTATATAAATTAGTATGACTTAGCCTGGATTTCTAATAATTTGTTCATTTAATCTTATTAAAATTGAAATGAATATCACACCACAATTAGACAGCTTTTGAACTGGATGCAGAGCACATTGAGTCCTTTGAACTTAGAAAACAAGTTCAAATGCAGATAAATATCATCATTTTATTGCTGATAAGCAAAAAATAAAGTCATGAAGTGTTTTAGATAGGTGGATAAAAGTCAAATAATTCTTAAAACTACTAATAAATAGCACAAGCATAAGAGAATTATAACTATTCAAAGACAAAAGGTATTTCTAATGTTTGTATTTCAAGTAAGTTTGTCCTAAAAAATGGTGGAGAATGGAGATTGAAGACATGAAGCTGCCATGAAGGTTCAGCAGAGTTTAAATTGAAATCTACTTCCTATGAAGATTAGTCCCACAATTGATAATGTTATTAAGAGTAAACGCTCAAGAAATATTTTTGGAATGCCACACCCTGAAGTGTTCAAGACTTACTACTGACTTTGAGTTCAGGGATCACTTCTGACTGGCCTAGGGGACCAGATGGGGTGCCTTGAATTGAACCTGGGCTGTCAGCATGCAGGGCAATTACTCTACTCACTATACTATCACCCTAGTCCTATCAGAAAAAAATAATTGATGACTGCTCTATAATGCAAAATTCGGGAATAAAGAAAATCAGAATATTTTTAAATATGAAGGAGTAAGGTGACCAGAAAGATAGTACAAGGTTAAAGTATTTGCTTATACCACACATAGTGCTCCTAACAGTGCCAGTCAGAAGCAATCCCTGAGCACAAAATCAGGAGTAACTTCTGAAGAATATTAGATATGGCCCAAATTCCATAGAATGAAGGAAGACAAAATGAATAGAAGAGAAAAAGGAAAAATGAAAGGAACAAGAAAGGAATGAGAAGGAAAAAGAAAACAGAGTTAAAGAAGCCATGCCACCCATCTATGCACACCATTTTATTCTCAACCCCTATGGCCAATAGAGTAAGTATTTGCTTAGAAGTTAACCTTAACACCATTTATTCTATTTTGTGTTTTGATAACATATTATTGCAAAAGATATGTAGTACACTTTGTAATGTTTGCTCTTTTTCACATAATTGGTATTTTTGGAATCCCTTTTGTAGACTACTTTTCAGTTTATGTTCCAATTTTTTAGAACTGGTTATGAGAAAACACAATGCTTATGAAAATGTTTTTTATTATGAGAGCAAAAATGCAAAGAAAGAGGACAAGGTAAAGTTACGATGGGAAGATAATCACCCATAAACAGAATTCTCGGAAGGAGAAAAGCCTCCCAAGTGCTTCTGTGTTTTACTTCTACCTATTCTTAGCTGAATGGGCATGTGGCTCAGTGCTAGGATTAGAGAATGTGAATTAGACATTGTAGTGCAGAGCACAACAGGACCTCTCTGGTGGTTCTTGTGCACATCTTTGGTCATGTTCATCAGTATTCTGGGAATTTCAGGGGGAGACCATGTGATGCTAGAATCAAATCTGGGTTAAATGCATGTCAGCCATGTGTCCTAATGAAAAGCACAAAGATAACTTAATTTTTTAAAAGAATGAAGAACATTTAATATATTTAATAGACAACAGTAAGAAATTACCTCTGAATCTCTCTAAAATTCCAGAGAAGATAAAAGAGATAAATGCGAAGAGTCGCTAGTAAGAGATTAAAACATGACTCTTCCCCAGTCTGAGGAGGGAAAATGGTGGTAGGGATTCAGGAGCTACAAAGACTATCAAACACAATAAATGAGCAACAAAATAAGCAGAACAACACCAAGACACATAATTAAAACAATAACAAAAAGGAGATAGATATACTTAAAGTGTCAAGAAAGGAGCAAAATTTTCAAATAAAGTGGAAAAACTATATCAATCTTATTTTTCAAGTAAAACTCTAGAAATAAGAGAGAATAGAATGAAATAGTTGAAGCACTGAAGCAAAGAAACTTCAATCAAGAATTCTCTACCTTACAATTATTACCTAGATTTGAGAAAAATGATACAGGGTGTAAAGGAGGGAGATGTGGGAAGCATGCTGGGAACAGGGGTGGAGGGAGGACAACACTGGTGGTGGAAATGCCCCTCACTCATTGCCACTATGTGCCTCAAATATTACTGAGGGAATTCTAATTTACTTCGACCACAATAAAAATTTTAAAATAATTATCAAACAATCACTAAGGACATTTGCTTTCAAACAAGTTCTGTGAGGAAAAGCATTTTTCTTCTTAAAGAAATATAGTCTGATAATATATTCATAAATTTTCTGAATATCAGTGCACAAAATTCTACTATCAAAAGTCCATGAGTGGCTAGATAGATCAGGAAACAAAATCCATTTAATTTCTTCTATATCTAATCCTATTCCTGAGATCAGAGAGTTTGGTGAAAGTGAGTAAAGGGCTATTTTCTCAAGAATAAACAATAGGAGAGGCAGTATTTGCAGGTGAGGGAACTCCAGAGAATAATATACTAGTGGAAGATACGGTGTCAGTTTGGGGGGTAGAAAGCAGATCTGTCTTGTGATAGGGTTGATATTACAGAGCTAGGTTTACATGTTATTCATTGAGATTCATTGTTATTCATTACAATGTTATTCATTGAAAATGACCAAACATGTGAATTGTCATGGGTTTTCTCAGGATTTCCCTTTATTTACCTGGTGACCCAATGACTGGTGGAGAGACAGACAGATAAAATCAATGAGGAGTTGGAAGATTTGATTGAAAGATACATATTTTGGATAATATTTAAAGCAATGTCATTCATATATTTTCTATCCATCTATCCATTCATCAATCCATATATCTATCTACCTATATGTTTTTCTATCACTCTGTCAATTTCTAGCTAGCTAGCGAGAGTGCCAACATTAAGCAAATGTAACACTATCTACATTCAGTGCCATATTTAACCATAAATAATGTGTACTTGGAAATAGTGAAGAAGTCCTGCAAGAGGTAGTGGGGCATAAAGGCAAATATCTTTAACTCTTTATTTAGATAACTGCTAGTCCTGGCCTTATATAATTCACTAGTTCTATTACTGAAGTCCAGATTAGTAATGTTGTTTCCTTAATTATCCAAAAGGAAATAACCACATTTTTCTATATAGCAACAGAAGTAAAAATAAAGTCAAACAAAACACTTTTCACTTCAAACAGCAAAGGACTTAAACATGGCGAACACAGAGAAATGAACCGCCTAGAGGTTGTGTGTTGAATCTCACCCCATTTCCAACTAATTCATTTATGCATTTACTTACTGGCCACTAACAAAGCACTTGCTATGTGCAGTGCAATCTCCACAGGTTATCCACTAAGACAAATTATCAGAATAAAATGGGAGTAAAAGTTGGAAAATAAATTAGAGTAAAAAGATAAGATAAGGGAACTGTTGGACTTTCTCAAAACTAAAGTTACTTATTTTGGAAAATAAATATTCTATACATACTTTCATGAGGTAAACAAGTACAGTTTACCATGACTACTCAGTGTTGTGAAGTTTGTAAAAATTGAATTTGTAAAAAATTCCCTTTTGCTTGACTGTAGATTAAGATTTAACACAATGGCTCTAAAAATGCTTACTTGCTGAGTTCACACACATTGACAACCATAACCCCTTATTTTGTTTAGGAATTAACCCAGATCTGCATTTATTTGCACTTCAGCACACCCTCACTCAACAGTAGCAAATGACATCTCTGGATTACTCAATAGGATGTGAAAGAATCAGACATGAGTCATAGAATTTATTCTTTTGGGATTCCAATTCTGTCCAGAGATGTAGGTGCTTTTTTGGGGTTCTTCTCCCAGTGCTATGTTTTAACCCTTCCTGAAAATGGAGCTATCTTGGGATTCATTAGGCTGGAATATCACCTGAACACCCCCATATACTTCTTCCTATCACCTTTGGGCATGTGTCAGCCTATTCCTGCAACAGTGTGCCCCAGAAGCTGTCAACAAGAAAAATTATTTCCTTTATCTCATATATAATACAGATCTTTATATGCCTCTTGGTGATGCTAAATGCCTCCTCCTGCTCATTATGTACTATAACAAGTCTGTGGCCATCTTCTACCCCCTTGGTCATGATGAAATGGAGATCATGCACTGTAAATATAACGTAAAAACCTTGAAATATTTGATCTAGATTTATGCTATCAAGTAAATATTATATATACATGCATACACACATATATGTATGTACTTGGCTTCACCAAGTTGAAGTCAGGCATACCTTGGGTTACTGGGGAATATAGGAGAAAGTAAAAGGACAGAGATTATGAACTCCTCTATTCACTCCCAAGATCTGGTCTCTATACTTCTGAAATAAGTTATAAATCTCTTAAATTTCTCTATGTCTCTATAAGGTCTGCTTCTCTGATACTTAAAGTCCCATATACAAATTACTACAAGGAAATATCTCTCTCTACAAACAACTGCAATGAACATACACTTACGGTGAATAATCTTTGACCTTTATTCATCAGTCCCCTACTGGAAGAAATAGTTGTATTAACAAGCTCAAATCACTCTCTGGTCTAAAACTTAATGTCCTAAATTTATGACATTGGTTTTAAAGAATCTTCTTCCTCTGAACTAAAAAATATTTCCATGAACAGTGACTTCAAGCTTATGTTCAGAATAAAAATGACAGTAACAATTTAGGGGAAGTTACACATTTTCCAGAGTTAAGGGTATGGGTATATGTGTAAGCCATGATGGATAATTATGATGGCAATTAATTATGGACATTAATAAGGTAATATTGTTAAGGTGGCAGAGCCATAGTACAGTGGATAACATTTGCCATGCATGTGGCTTACACGGTTTCAATCTTTGGCATCCCGTGTAGTCCCCTAAGCTGCTATAAATGATCCCTTATCACAGAACCAGGGATAAACACTGAGTGCAAAAAAGTATGAACCTTCAAAAAATAAAACCAAAAAAGAGAGTATTTTTACAAGAAGAAAATGCTAAAGTTTATAATAATATGAGACTCACATTGGAATAAATGACAGTGAAGTTAACAAGATTTGTAGTATGGGACTAGAAAGATACAGTGCAGTGGGTAGGGCATTTTCCTTGCATACAATTTCCAGCACTTCATATATTTTCTGAGCACCTTTAAGAGTAGTCTCTGAGCACAGATCCAGGAGTAAGCCCTGAGAAACTTCAGATGTGACTCCAACTATCATTCCTCCCCCAAAAACCCTAAAGAGAGACTTTTAGGAACTACAATGGTGTTTCACTTATCTGTGATTCCTCACCTGGGCTTCAGACTTCTGAACTCTAGTTTTCAAGATGACATCAATACTCCTTTGTTCTTCTCTTAACATACATTTGTGATTCAAGTGGCCAATGTGTAGAATAGATTTCTTTAAGTACCTAACGTACTTTCTGAACTTTTTTTAACCCTTGGAGTCTGTGACACATTAGTGTCTGATAGATAATAAATAGTAGATTACTTTATGTATCTCCTTAAACATTTTTATACTAATTCTTTTACATATCACCATTAACTCCACCTATTTTATTTCCCAAGAAAGTAAGAAGTAAAGAGAACATTTTATTTACCACTATCTCTCCAAATATACTAATTTTTGCTTAGTTTTTCAAAAGATTATTGAATATTCTACTCATTAGTTTGGGCAAATGATTTTTATCCTTGGGCAAATTTTAGTCTTCTAACCACTCTAGTAACAGAATACTTGCATGCTACAGAAATTAACAACCTTGTTCTGCTTTTCTTTAAAAGCACATTTTAAAAAATGAATAAAATATTGACTCTATATGATATACAGAGGCTGCAGAGAGCAAACGAACTCCAAGTATAATCAGAATCCTATGTCTGGTATGGGTTATTTCAAATAACTTGGAGGTAGTTCTTAAAAATCTTCAAATATATATATATATAAATATTGGCTCTAAATCAACTATGATTGTACATAAAATAACTTTAGTGACTATTATATATCTGACTTACAAGATAACAATTGGTCACATTTTTCATGTACAAAAAACTTTAGCACCTATAAAACTATTATAGTCTCTAAATTGTCCATAAATAGCATTAACAATACAATCCTCAAATGGGTCTTGATATATAGTTCAGAAGGTTGAGCATATGCTTTGCTTAAGATCTCCTAAACATAATGGAGTGGACCTTAAGCAGAAAGACAAGAGTAGCTCTAAGTAGTGGCAAGTTTGACCCACAAACCAAAAACCAAAACTCATCTTAAAAATGGACAAAGAATAAAATATAAGGTAATTTATCTCACCTGACATATAAGATAGCTTTAAATTCCCAATAATTATACAAGATTCATTACAAAAATCAGAGGATTTTTGACATCAATTCCAAAAACACTTGATAAATAATAAGTCTAAAACAGATCAACCTACACATACAATCAAAATAACATGTATAATTCTCGTGACATATACACATATTGATTCCATATAACATCTAAATATTAGAATGAACATTTACAATACTCTGTTCATTTAAATGTTATATGGTCATAAATTTATGTCATATAGTAATAGCTGTTTATTTAAATGTTATATGGCTATGTCAATGATATATGGTCACCTAAATGCTAAATATTATATGGAACAGAGTAGGATATCCTCCACCCCTCTAAAAATCAATAGGAAACCAATGGAAATCAAAAACAATAGAAAAAGTTAATGAAACCAAGAGCTTCTTTGTTTTATTTTGTTTGTTTGTTTGTTTGTTGGGGTATTTTTGGAAGAATTAGTAGGATCAACACCCTCATGGCTAAACTTATAAATAAAAAAGTGAAAACTATGGTAAATATGATCAGAAAAGAAAGCTGAAGAATAAAATTGACACCTCAGAAAAATAAAATATCATAGAAAATAATCATGAACTTTATATAAACTCAGTTGGTAAATCTATAGAAAACAATACACTTTTAGGGACTCACAACCTCTACTTGCTCTCAAGATAGAAATAAAAATATCCCCTATTACCAACATTCCAGTGCCAAATGGCTTTACTTGTGAGTTTTTACAAGCCATCACAGAACTGTTATTTATTTTTCTTTTTTTTTTTTCAAGGAAGACCCCCAACAAGTGCTTTGATATACTGGATGGCGCTCTGGATCTTGTTAACTAACTGGTCCAGTGGTTTAATGCGAGGATCTGAAGATACAGTATTGATCATTTATTGGGCCCTAGGGTGCTGGAGATCATTTAAGTCTCTGATGTGATGCTTGGAGGAGAGGTTTCTCAAGGGCCACGCTCATATTACATTAGGTTCCCATACATTAGTGTATCAGATGTCAGAAGGCTCATTTAACTTCATGTGTATTGATCAAAAACCTAAAATTTTTCTTTACTTTTTTTGAACCACAGGATTTTATTGTGAGTCATCCTCAGGAGTGGTTGTCCTCAGAAGTCTATCTTCCCTTTTTCAGTACCCTAAATGATATTTCAGCTACTATGTAAAGAGGACAAAACACTAGCACACCATAGGGTAGGTAGCAAGGTTGATAGATGGGTTTTATAATACACCAAACAATTATGAATTACCTAAAGAAAAGGAATTTTTGCAAGTAATTTGCAAAGCAATTAATTTGTGAGTAATTATTTCATAGGAATAAAACTTTGCTTCTTCAAAAAGTCTATCTTAAGCAAGATACTCATCCATCATCCCATTCTTAGAGTATGATTTACTATGTGTTCTCATGTGTATATATCTTCTATTACTGTGCATAGTTTCAAAAGCATAGATCCATCTGGGTATTAAGGCCTCTCCTGCATCTCTTTCCATTCTAAACATCCATCCCAAGGGTACTGAGAAATATAACTAGAAAGACAAATAATTCTTTGTTTTCTTGGAAACAATATTCTCTGTTTCTCCTGTATTCTTGTCTCTCTCCCTCAGGGATTCTCTGAGGCAATCTAGGAGGGCTTAGGTGGAGATCACTTTATCATAAAACCCTTACACCAGTACCTAAGGTGAGAAAACTTAAGTCACTGTATCAACTTCTATTGAGACAACAAATATAGCTCTTATACTTGCAAAGTCCCTTTCAAAGGCTGTTGGAGGGAGCTGTAGCCTTGGCCTTGATTTTTCTTAAATCTCTTTTTACTTTTGTGAAACTTCTTTTATATCTAAACCTCTTTCTGAGATCAGTACCACAGTAAGTAAAGGGAATTTTAAAAAATTCCCCTGCTACGAGTGGTAGTTTAGAGAATCTAGGGTGTGGCTTGAGAAATAAGCGTATTGAAAAATAAGCATATTGATGGGAGATTGAGTGTCATTTTAGGGATAAAAAGTAGAGCTAGGCTTATAACAGGTTAGTATTTTTAATGCTATGATGAGAATCTTCCCAAAGTGAATGATCATGAATATTACGAAGTAAAATGTAATAGTTTTCTATAACTATATAACTTTCCCTTTACTCTACAGTCATATATCTGTTATAAAGGCATGCATAAAAATATCTCAGAACACTGTCAAATTTGATTTAATTTTAGGGGAAATGTACTATGGATGATATTTTAATATATATTATGTCCATACTTATATATAGTATCTATTACATTTATATATCTAGTCAACCATCCAACCACCCACTAAATGTTCAGAGAAAATGAGGAATTAAGCAAGAAAGAGCATGTATTTAGAATTGTGGGTTCATCTTTGTAAGAGGTGGGTGGGACGGGAGCGCAAATATTTTTAACTACTTACAGAGTTGCTTATTCTTATATTAAAACATATGCTATATCTATTGCTGAAGACCATTTATTTATTCAGCTGCTTTGCTCATATTCACAAAGAAAGTAGCCATATTTTCTTGTATATTATCCTATGTGAAAACATAAAACGAAATATTTTCAACTCATTTGATAAAAATTTGAAATTAATAAACATACAGGGAAACATTGTATATTCCTGGATGCTACATTTATAAATATAATTCCATAATTGATTACTTTTTAAACTGACTTAGGTATCATTTCATATATACCTATCATGTGCAGTGAAATATGCACAGATTATAAAATGAAACCAGATCATTTGAAAGAAAGTGAGTACAGAATTTGAAAAGTTTTTACAAAATTAAAACAATATAGCTATGAACCTTTCTCAAAATTAAATAATTATTTGTTCTGGAAAAGTCATCCCCTGTCATCCTCAGGATAGTAAACTAGTGGACCTTACCATTAGCTTTCAATTTTGTCATATTTGTAGAAATAAAAATTCTGTGGAAATATAAAACCATGTAAAAATTGAAAATTTTTAGAAGTAGAAAGATCACATCTCCAAATATGTGGCTCACAATAGATGATTTTCCATTTTAAGGTTTTCTATGATGATTCTGAAACGACTTGTTAGCTGCGTTCATAAACAATGCCTGCCATTGTTTTCTGTCTAAACACTAACATAGATCTTTTTGTTCCTCAGAACACCCCACCTTGCAGCAAAACAAGACCAGCACAGCTTCAGTCACTGGGGCATGAGGGAGAATCAGACATGGGTTACAGAATTTATTCTATTGGGATTCCAACTCCGTCCAGAGATGCACTTGCTTCTCTTTGGGTTTGTCTCCCTGTGCTATGCTTTAACTCTCTTGGGGAATGGGACAATCTTGGGGCTCATCTGGCTGGACTCTCGCCTGCACACTCCCATGTACTTCTTCCTCTCACACCTGGCTATTGTGGACATAGCCTATGCCTGCAACACTGTGCCCCAGATGCTGTCAACAAGAAAAACAATCTCCTTTATCTCATGCATAATGCAGAATTTTCTTTATATGGCTCTTGGTGATGCTGAGTGCCTTCTCCTGCTCATAATGTCCTATGACCGATATGTGGCCATTTGCCACCCCCTCCATTACTCAATCATAATGAACTGGAAAGTATGTACTGTTCTAGCTGCCTTTTCCTGGGTGTTTGCTTCCATCCTCTCTCTTGTCCACATTTTGCTTCTTCTGAGGCTTCCGTTCTGTGGGCCTCATGAAATCAACCAGTTCTTCTGTGAAATGTTGGCTGTCCTCAAACTGGCCTGTGCTGACACTTGGCTCAACCAAGTGGTTATTTTTGCAGTCTGTGCCTTTATCCTGGTGGGGCCCCTTAGTGTGGTGCTGGTGTCTTACACACGCATCTTGATTACCATCTTTAGAATACAATCAGGAGAGGGCCGCAGAAAGGCTTTCTCCACCTGCTCCTCCCACCTCTGTGTGGTTGGGCTCTTCTTTGGTAGTGCTATAGTTGTATATGTGGCCCCCAAATCCAGCCACCCTGAGGAACAGCAGAAGATTCTTTCCCTGTATTACAGTCTCTTCAATCCCGTACTGAATCCTCTTATCTACAGCCTGAGGAATGCAGAGGTAAAGGGGGCTCTGAGGAGAGTGCTGTGGAAGCAGAGACTGATCTGAGGGATGCCAAGGTATCTTGAATGGACTGTGAGATTAGAGGGATAAAAAGAGGAATATTTTAAATGATTTTGATTTAGATTTATCTCAAGATATCTGTTGCTGAGATTCCACCAAGCTTAAGGACAGACCCATGTCTGACCCAAGGCTGTCAGAGAATTAAGGTGAAATGACAAGCCAGAAATCACAAATGATCTGTTGTTCTGAGATTTATTTTTCTTTTCTTTTTTTAATAATATATTTAAACACCTTGATTATAAATATGATTGTACTTAGGTTTCATTCATAAAAAGAGCACCCCTCTTCACCAGTGCAATATTCCCATCACCAGTACCCCCTATCTCCCACCTTCTCTATCTCCTGCCTGTATTCAAAATAGGCATTCCACTTCTCTCACTTATTAACATTGTCATGGGAGTTATTAGTGTAGTTATTTCTCTAACTGTGCTCACCACTCTTTGTGGTGAGATTCATATCTTGAGCCGATTCTTCAGACTCTCATCTTTGGGCATTATTACAATAATGTCTTTTATTTTTCTTAAAATTCATGGTTAAATCAGACTAGTCTGTGTGTCTCTCTCCCTCTGACTTATTTTACTCAGCATAATAGTTTCCATGTCCATTCATGTATAGGAAAATGTCATCACTTCATCTCTCCTGACAGTTGCATAATATTCCATTGTGTATATGTACCACAGTTTCTTTAGCCATTTATCTGTTGAAGGGCATCTTGGTTGTTTCCAGATTCTGGCTATTGTAAAGAGCACTGAAATGAATATAGGTGTAAGGAAGGGATGTTTTTGTTGAGTATTTGTGTTCCTAGGGTATATCCCTAGGAGTGGGATAGCTGGATAAGATGGGAGCTCAATTTTCAGTTTTTGGAGGAATCTCCATATTGTTTTCCATAAAAGCTGAACTAGACAGCATTCCCACCAGAAGTGAATGAGAGTTTCTTTCTCTCCACATCCCCTCCATCACTTATAGTTTTTGTTTTTTGTGATGTGTGTCAGTCTCTGTGGTGTGAGATAGTACCTCATTGTTGTTTTGATTTGCATCTCCCTGATGATTAGTGATGTGAAGCATTTTTTCATGTGCCTTTTGGCCATTTGTACTTCTTCTTTGAGAAATTGTATGTTCATTTCTTCTCCCTTTTTTATGGAATTAGATGTTTTTCTTGTTAAATTCTGTTAGTACCGTGTATATCTTAGATATTAGCCCTAGGCACTATTTCCATTGGGGTGCAGAAGAGAAGCTTTATTTTTCAAGTCTCCTCTTAAAATTTTCTATGTTTCTTCTCCTATAAAAAAAAAGTTGTTATAAGGGTTCACACTGAATAATTCACAGTACTCATTACTATTGGTTGTGATGTCCCTCTTTGGAAAAACAGTTATGCCAAGAAGCACATAATTAAACCTAGTCTTAAACTTTATGTCGTATATTTATTACACTGGTTCTGATGTCTTCATGTTGACATGAACATCAGTGACTCAATTTCTGTGTAATAAAAAAAGATTCACTCATGAATGTCTACATGAAAAATGGGGATATATCAAGATCTTTGTATTTACTAAAATTTCCTTATTGGAAAGAGATTTTATGTAGAAAACAGATGATCATCAGTTATTAGGCAGAGTTGTCTTTGGAGTTTGGATTACATGTAAATGTGTAATTCATATTGGACCATTACTATGATTGTATGACTGATTACAGGAATACAATATCATTATTGAAGAGAAAGATGCTAATGTTTGAAAATAATAGTGTAGACCTACAGATAGAACCAATGATAAAATGAAGTCTCATAAGGTCTTACCGTATTATTCAGCATATAAGATGTGTTTCTTGTAGGCAGCAGAATATTGGATTCAGCTTTTTGATCAATTTTTCGACTCTCTGTCCCTTAACTGGTGTATTTCATGGGATTTAGTGTCATCTTAGTGTAGGAGTTTTGTTTGTTAGTCTGTCTTGTCTTAAGGTACACCTTTCAGTTTGTCTTTTAAGGCTGATTTTGAGTCTGCAAAACTTGCGTTGTTGTTTAACCTTGAAATGATACTTCCTTCAAAACTAAATGTGAGTCTGGCTGTGTGAAGTATTGTAGGTGAAGCATTCATTGAGTTTTGTATATCGCACCATTGCCTTTGGGCTTTGAGTGTTTCTTATTGCAAATCTGCTGTAAATCTTAAGAATGCTCTTTTGAATGTAATTTTCCTTTTTGATCTTGCTCTTTTCAGTATTCTATTTCTATCTGTGGAATTCATCATTGTAAGTAGTATGTGTCTTTGGGTGCTTTTTTTCAGTTCTCTTTTAGCTGGTACTCTTTGGACCTGCAGGCTTTGGTTGCATGCATTCTTTAGCTCTGCAGTTTCTCTGCAATTGTCCTTGACTTTTGATTCTTCGTGGGGATTTTCTTCCTGGGTCTCTGGGACTACAATTGCTCTTATGTGGTTTTTTTCTGTTAAGTTTTATCAAAGACTTCTATTTTTGTCTGTTCACATTATTTCTTTGAGGATATTTTCCATTGTCTGATCATTTGTTTAAGGCATTTTCCAATCTCTTTTTTTGTATGGAGTTACATGCATCTCATCTTTCAGCTCACAGATTCATCCTTAACCACTCTTATTATGTAGGAGAGGCTTTCTAGTGAGGTTTTCATTTCACCTACAAAGTTTTCAGTTCTGTTATTTTAGTTTGGAGTTTTCTCATTTTTATTTTTATATCCTCTTGATTATTATTTGTGTTTCATTCAGGTTGTCCCATGCTTTCTTTGAGTTCTATGAGGATCCTTCATATTTCTTTCTAACATATTTATCTGAAAGACTTAATAGGTGGTCAGCACTTTTGGGGCCTTCCATCTTCATTCTCTATTTATGATGGAGGCTGCCATGTTTCCCCATTCTCATTCTATTAGTGTGATATTTACTATGTTTTGTTCTGGGGCTCATTGACCAGGAGTTGTGAGCAGCTGCAGAGGGAAGCAGTCAAGTTCCTCTGGCTCTGCCCTTCATGGGCGGGCACAGCTCACCTTCATTGAACTACAGTGACTTCAGTGGGCTTTTTTGGGCTGGTTTGGTCCTAGCACCAGCAAATATGGACCTGGATGTCAGATCTGAGAAAAAGAGCAAGGCAGAGATCAGGTTTTGACCCTTGTCTAATTTTTTCTCTGACTTTGTGGTCTTATTGCCATTCAAATGTATAACACGTGGAAATAGTGCATTATTACTTACCCCTTATATTTCTTCATCCTAACATTTTTATCTAATATTGAAACTTATAGTTCTCTTTTCTCATTAAATGAGAAAGAACAGAAATAATATTACCCTTGTATCCTGTCTCTAATTTATTTTTTCCCTCAGCTCTCTGGAAAATTAGTTACTTAACATATTTCTCATTAGTTTGGACAAATCATTTTGATTATTATCTTTGTCTACTCAACTCCTGGTATAAGAGCATTTCCAGATTATGGCAATTTAGAAAGATTATTCTGCTATATCACTAAAAATAAAAAGGAAAAAGGAAAAGAATTTTGGCTCTAAATATACCTATTTATGTCATTAAGTGAATATATTGAATTATTTTGTACCATACTACAAAGATGGAAAAATAAAATTTATAAAACTTTAATGAATAATAATTTTAGTAATATTCTATATAAAGTATTGCATTATTTAAAATAGATACACCTGGCATCTAAATTAATAATAAGAGACCAGAAAGAGCTCAACCAACTGAGCACCTACTTTGTAAATGGAAGGACTGCCAGGAATGAGCCCTGAGCATTGAAGCCACCAAGCTCTGTTTTCTTTTTTTTTTTTTTTTTTTGGTTTTTGGGTCACACCCGGCAGTGCTCAGGGGTTACTCCTGGCTCCATGCTCAGAAATTGCTCCTGGCAGGCACGGGGGACCATATGGGGCACCAAGATTCGAACCGATGTCCCTTTGCATGAAATGCAAACGCCTTACCTCCATGTTATCTCCCGGGCCCCATAGCTCTGTTTTCTTTAAAGTACAAAAGTAAAAGCAGCAAATCCCAAAATGGAAGAGGATAGGGAAAAGATATAACAATTGAATGTCACATAGAACTTAAATCATAGATTCAAATTTAAAATTTTATGCAAGTGCTCTTTAGAAAAATCAGGGAATGTTGCTCATTTTTAATAGTAATTCAAATATATTAAATAAAGAATAAATAATTTAACAAAGAATATTTTTCAAGAATATTTCTCCTGAAAACAATTTTATAAAACTATTTTGTATAGACAATCTGAAGTAGTCTAACTAAAAATATCCACAATTTTAGCAGATAATACCTGAGTATATAAAACATTTCTAGTAATAATTTCAATAACTAGATTATTTTGGGGCAAACCACAAGCAGCAGCATTCGGGACTTTATCCTAACTTTGTGCTCAGGGATCACTCCTGGTGTACTTGTGGTGCATATGTTGGCTGGGGATTCAACTGAGTTAACCGTATATAACCCAGTGACCTATAATTTAGGTCCAATATTTTGAGTTCTTAGATTTTATTTATTTAGATTTGGATGGATATCCTAAATGGTTTCAAAAGATTCAAGATCCCATTGACACTTCTTGGCCAACTCAAGTCTATCAAAGTAAGGATCTGAGATTGTAGTATTATTCATACCTCATGGTACCAGAAATTACCTAGTCCACTGTCTTGTTTTGGGGAACTTCTAGTACTTCATCCTGACGCTTTGTGGGTAACAAAGATCAAACCTAGGTCCAGTACATGCCAACATACACTTCCAGTCTAAGTTCTTGGATTTAAAAAAATCTTTTGTTTTCATTATCTCCTTTTACATATTATTATAACATTTATCACATAGATGACAAGGACTCCATATAAGTAGAAAATGCATGTATTGACTTAGGCTGATATTTCAGCTGGATGCTTCACAAATATTATATACCATTTATCCTTTAATAATAAAGTTAATAAGTGGATGATATTTTATTCCTTTAATAACTAAATAAACAAGATTTTGATTAAGAGTGATTTGACATGCTGCGCTCTGCTAAGAATACTGAGGACCGAGGGTACTGTCTTCCTGCTTCTGTCTGTCCTGATTTCTTGGAGCTCTCTCTTGAGAACAGAGCCCTGGGAAGCAAACCCAGAAATCATTGCACTCTGAAACTGCCAGTGAGCCAAGGAGTGAGTAAGATATGGCCGGGTGGAAAGCTTCCCAATTGGAGGGCTGAGTGCTACTCCTGCGGGAGACTCCGCCCAGGTGCGCTCTGCTAAGAACATTGAGGACCGAGGGGACTGTCTTCCTGCTTCTGTCTGTCCTGATTTCTTGGCGCCTCAGAAGAGCGCGGCCGCAAAGCGGCCCATCACAACATGCAGGAAAAACCACACTACTAGAGCGACAATGCGAAAAGCTCATAGGCAAACACTAGGCACCGAGAATGAAGATGATGGCTTGGACGACGTTAAAAATCACAACCCTCTGCTTAACCTCTCGGATAAGGAATTTAAAATAGAAATATGGAATATGTTTGTAAAACTCCAAGAAAGCATAAATCGATCTGAACAGAACACAACGACAGAACTCAGAAAACTTCAAACTGAAATGGCAGGCCGGAAAACACTGTAGCTCAACTGAAAACCTCAGTGGATGCCCTCGACAGCAAGGTAAGAGCAGCTGAGGAGAGAATCGGGCTACTGGAAGATGAGATGCAGAAAACACAACACAGCAGAAGAAATTGGAAAAGAACCTTAGGACAAACGAGCAGGCAATGGAAAAAGTACTCAAGGAATGTGAGCAGATGAAAATGGAGTCTTTGATAAACCCAAAAGAAACAACATAAGAATCATTGGAGTCCCAGAGACACAAGTAGGAGATCACCAGGAAGAATCAACTGTCAAAGACATCATCAAAGATATACTGCCAGAGTTAACAACTACATGCAACCAAATCCTGCATGCCTGAAGAGTACCAGCCAAACGAGACCCAAAGAAAAACACCCCCAGACACATCATCATTACAATGACAAATCCCACAGATAGAGATAGAATACTGAAAGCAGCAAGGTCAAAAAGGGAAATTACATTCAAAGGAGCATACCTAAGACTTACAGCAGACATGTGGCAAGAAACTCTCAAGGCCAGAAGACAGTGGTGGGATATTGTGACAAGACTGAATGAAATGAATGCCTCACCGAGAATATTGCACCCAGCCCGAATCACGTTCAGGTATGAA